>APFE030837330.1:43204-76660 GCA_000404065.3 Pinus taeda
TGTATTAGAAGATATTTCAGTCTCCTTAGATTCTTGGGAATATCCAGTAGATTTTATGATTTTGACTCCCAAGAGTAATTTAGGAGGGCACCCACTTATCTTAGGAAGACCTTGGCTAGCCACAGCTGATGCTTTAATTAGTTGTAGATCTAGGGATATGTACATTTCTGATGGTAGTTCGACAAATAAATTCAATTTGTATCCTCCAGCAAAAGCAATTACAGAAGTAGCAGACAATGAATGGGTCGATGATGAAGACATTATACAACCTGTCTTTACTATTTTTGAAATTAGTGAAGATAGTCAAATTCTGAACACATTAGAAAATTTTGAAACATCTTTAGAATATGGCCACACATAATTTCAGTTAGATTATGATATTGAGTATTTATCATCAAGACAAATGTCTCTTTACTCTATGGAAGAGTTCGGTAGTTCTACCATTTCATATTTTTCCAGGCAAAATGCTGAACATCAACAAAAATTTGGAAAAGTCACAACAGGAAGAACTAAACAAAATCTTGCAAAAACATTCCACTGCATTTGCATGGGAGTATAATGATATGAAAGGTATTGATCCTAAGACTTGCATCCATCATATCTATATCGAGGAAAAAAATAGAACAATCAGACAACCTCAGAGAAGGATGAATCCAAATCTTAGGGAGATAGTGAAAGAAGAGCTCCAAAAACTACTCAATGTAAAATTCATTTACCCAATTTCAGATAGCCGATGGGTTTCTCCTTTGGTTATAGTACCCAAAAATATTGGTAAATGGAGGGTATGCATTGATTATAGGGAATTGAATAAAGCAACTTTGAAGGATCACTTTCCTTTTCCCTTTATCGATCAAGTATTAGATACATTAGCAGGCAAAAAGTACTTCTCATTTCTGGATCATGGTTTTAATGGTTATAATCAAATACAGGTAGCACATGAAGATCAGGATAAGGCCACATTTACCTGTTCATGGGGAACTTTTGCTTATCGAGTTCTTCCTTTTGGACTATGTAATGCACCCGCAACTTTCCAGACAACAGTACTAGGAATTTTTTCTGATCTAATCCATGATTGTGTAGAGGTATATATGGATGATTTTACAGTTTATGGTGATTCGTTTGAAGAGGAATTAGAAAATTTGTCCTTATAAGATGTAAAGAAACAAACCCTTCATTAAGCCATGAAAAATGCTTTATGATGTTTACTGAAGGTATTGTTTTAGGACATCATATTTTAGGGGATGGGATTAAAGTTGATAGATCAAAAGTCGAAGTTATCTCCAAGTTACATATTCCAAATTGTCAAAAAGATGTTAGAAGTTTTCTAGGATTTACTGGATATTATAGAAGATTTATAGAAAACTTCACCAAAATAGCATATCCACTCTTCAAACTGCTTACAAAAGACTGTGAATTCAAATGGGGTCCTGATTGCCAATCAACATTTTAAACTTTGAAAACAAGGCTATTTGAAGCGCCTATCTTAAGAGGACCAAATTGGAAACTTCCTTTCCATATTTCTATAGATGTTTCAAATACAGCTCTAGGGGCTGTGTTGGGACAAAAATATTTAGTTCCTTATGCCATTTACTATACCAGTAAAAATTTAACTCCTACTAAGTTGAACTATACTGTGACTGAAAAAGAGTTCTTAGCTGTTGTTCATGCAATCAATAAGTTCAGACATTATATAACAGGCTATGAAACTTTTATTCATACTGATCATTCTGCAATTCGATATCTAATGAACAAACCCATTACTAATGGCAGAGTTACAAGGTGGCTCCTACTTTGATAGGAATTTAATATTACTATGTTAGATAGAGCAGGGAAACAAAATACAGTAGCTGATTTCTTGTCTAGGATTCAGAATACTAAAGAAGATTCTCCTTTAGAGGACACGTTTCTTGATGAATATTTATTTGCAATAACTACTAAGACCCCTTGGTATGTAGATATAGCTAACTATTTGGTTACAGGGAAACTACCTCCACATTTATTTCCTGGTGAAAGAAGAAAGATTATTCAGGAGAGTTCAAAATATTCATGGATCTCTAACGAATTGTTTAAAACAGGGCCAGATCTTGTGATCAAAAGATGTGTTAGGGAAGATGAAATGTCTAATATTCTCAAAGCATGTCATGATGAACCATGCAACAGACACTTTGTTGACAAAATGATAGTCTATAAAATCCTCTCTTTAGGATATTATTGTCCATCCCTCTTCAAAGATGCAAAACAATATGTCAAAATGTGTGACAGCTACCAAAGAGTAGGGAAACCTACCCTCTCAAATGAAATGCCATTGCAGCCATAGGTACTCATCAAACCCTTTGAAAAATGGGCTTTAGACTTCATTGGACCTATTAACCCACCATCTAAACAAAGAAAGTATATATTGGTATGTACTGATTATGTCACTGAATGGGTAGAAGCCAAAGCATTATTTTATGCTACTGAGCATTTAGTTATTAGTTTTCTTTATGAGGATATTTTTACTCTCTTTGGTGTTCCAAGAGAAATTGTGATAGATCAGGGAGGCCAATTCACATCCAACCTGGTGGAGAAGCTGATGGAAGAACACAAAGTCAAGCATAGAAAATCTACTCCTTACCATCCGCAAGCGAATGGTCAAGTAGAGTCTACAAACAAAGTTCTTGAAGGCATCATTACCAAGACTATTCATATGCATAGAAGAGATTAGGAAGAAAGGCTTCCTGAAGTCTTATGGGCCTATAGAACTACATGGAGGAATACAATAGGACATTCTCCCTATGAACTTGTTTATGGGAAAGAAGTCTTGCTCCCCATTAAGTCTGAAGTTAAAACTTTCAAGATGGCAGTTCAATTGGGAATGGATCTATCAGAAGCCCAAAAGCATAGAATGGAGCAGTTGAATGAACTATATGAGATCAGACAAGAAGGAATCGTAAGAACTAATCTAGTTCAATATCAAAGAGCTAAGTGGCATGACAAATACATCAAAGAGAAATAGTTTCAAGAAGGAGATTGACATTGCTATTTGATTCCAGGTTCAAAGATTTCAAGGGTAAATTTCAGACTCACTGGCTTGGGCCATATGAGATTGACAAAGTATTTAGCAATGGAGCGGTAAGAATCAAAACCATTGATGAATATCAAAATCCTCTTATTGTGAATGGTCATAGATTAAAGATCCATCATAAGCCACTCTCAAAGGAGGAACTTGTCAAAATCTTTCAGGATAATTCTGCAATAAGGCTGGTGAAGAAGAATCCTTCTTCTCCACCAGCCTAGTCCTTGCTCTTACTCTGTTTCTATTAAAAAAAAAATAAAAAATTGTATAAGCCTGAAAACCAATCATTGATTGGCAGTCTTATACAGAAAATACAGGGTGAAAATCAAAACCTTCTGACGCCCTACATTTTCCAAAAAAAAAAGGTCTCTTTCTCACTTCACAGTTTCATGTCACTTCACTTCATCTCACTCCACTTCACTCCATTTCACTTAATTTCATTTCATTATACCAATAAAAGTTTTTTTCATGACCAGTTTTCATTTACTCAGTCATCATTCATCCATCTCCATTCAGTCATATGTTCACTGTATCAGTTTCTGCAGCTAGTTGTTGATTTCGCAGCTAGCACTCTGTTATTCAACAATGATAGTCAGATGTTAGCCAAATAATAAAAAGAACCAAATGCAGGTATGACAAAGGAAATATGTTGAAGATATGAAGCACCTAAAAGCATCAACAAGGAGCAGCTAATCAAAGGTTAATGGACAGAAGTGGCAAAAATTCCAAGGTATGAGTAAGATTCATTTCAAATAGAAATTTAAAACACATTCTATATAGTTATGAAACCATGGCTCCATTATATATAATGATTTGCATTGATGGCTTCCATAACCATTCCATGGCATTGATTCCTCCACGAACCTTTCATTAATTTTTAAACAGCCTCATGATCAGCCTTCGGATTTAACTCGTGATTGGTTGTACTTTGACACTCCACCTGTTAAAATAGGTAATTATGGGGATGTAATTGATTTGATCATGGCTCTTCCTCGCTGCACAAATCCATAGCCATTTTGGAAACATACTCACGCCTATTCCGCAACCTTCTATCTCAAAAGTTGAGTTCATTCTATTTCCATACTATTCCGTTTGTCATTTCTACCCTGTTCACATAAGCCTCCGCTCCACTCCGTGAATGCATTCCCGCTACCTGTTCTTTGTTTTTCCATTTACAATCACTGGGTTTTCTCCATAAACCTTGTCCATCTCCTGCTAACCCAGCCTTCTCACCTTCGTCAATCCTTTACTCACGTAGACGTATTTTAAGGCAGGAGGAAGGAATGGGTCTTTTGTTGAGAGCAGAACCGGAAGGGCCCAAATTCATGGAGGGGTATCCGCAATTGAAAATGATACTAAGGAAGGCACAGAGGCTACGGTTCATTCAGAAATTCAGAGGCTACAATAAAGAAATTATGAAGACTTTTGCGAGGTATTTTAATGGCATGGAAGTTGAGGTTGGAGACCTTAAATTTTCTGTCACAGAGGCATCTATAGCAGCCGTAATAGAACTCCCATAGGAGAGAGAACGATGGTTCAAAAATAAAAGCTTTGACGAGAGGGCCTGGAGGGTTATCCTATGCAATCCAGGTATGGATATAACCATTTTCAAACGTGAAATCCCTGTCTATGCTTTAGAAGAAAAGTGGGACAGTCTATTGTTGATAATCCAAAAGTTTATTACATGTGAAGGATGATTTGGGTCCATGTATATGTACCACTCCCGGTTGCTGATGAATTTTATAGAAAATCAAACTCTCAATTTTCCTTAATTTTTATTGAATAGCCTGAAAAAGATGTCCACAACTGTCCAAAGAAATCTGGAGGACATAGAACCCCACTTGTACCATCACGGCCTTGTGAAAATTTTGATTGAAAAGCAGTTGAAAGAAAAGAAGGAAACCTGGGAACAGTTTCTAGTTAGAAACTTCTTTCAAGATCCACCTGAAACACCAGAGAGTAGCTCAACAAGGAAGAGTAGGAGAAAGAAAACCAGTGAGAGAATTCAAGACACTCCTACTAATATAGCCAAAGAAATTAATCAAGAAGAAAAGTTCTCTGAAAGTAAGAAGGAAAGAACTGAGGGTAGGAAGCAAAGAAAATTAAAGGGGAAAAGAAACATTGAGGTTTTCTATCAAACCCCAGAACCTTCCTCAGAAGAGGACCACCAAATACTGTCTGAAAGACTAGTTTATCTTCATGAACAATCAGCTGCAACAAAGAAGAAAGGGAAAGAAAAATAGAGTATGGAGAAAGAGGACACTAGCTCACAAAATTTAAGGAGAAGCTCCAGACTTAAAGGGAAATTGAGGACAGTACAAACTAAAGGGCCCCACTTCATTGACTTAGGAGGGGAAACACTGGAACAACCTTCAACAATCTCTCTTGGCCGTAGCCCACACCATACTCCTATTTCTCAGCTAGATTTTGACATGAGTCCTTCTCAACCGGATTTTGCGGTTAGCACAAGAAAGACTACACCTGCGATAGACCCAAACCAGCAAGAAATGTATGATTATATCGAGTCATTGGAGAAGACTGCCACAGATCCAGGCACTTCATCTACCCAGCCTAATGCAGCACAGGAAGCTCTAATCCAATCACTAAAATAGGAAGTTTTTGAACTGGAGGTCTTAAATAGACACATCAAAAGAGAAAATGAAACATTGAAGGAACAAAGCAGATGGGATAAGATCATTCACGACAACACCATGTTGCATCTTGGGTTGTAGCGGAAGAAGAATAGGAAATTAAAAAAAAAGAGCAGGAGGTTGAGGAGAGCTCTTATCAACCTCAAATTCAGGTGCTTAATGAGAAAGCCTAGGATGGTAGTTGTACCAAGAAAGAAGAGAAGAAGGTTGGATGTGATAGTAGAGGTCTCTGAACACATCAACTAAAGGGAGGATGGTCAAAGTTTTGGTTGCATGGCGACATGCAACACCTTCATAGTGGGGGTATGTTGAGCCTTGAAACTACATATCTCCTACACACTTTCCTAGACTTTTTCCTCTCACCTGGACCTCATAAGCTATCAAAAATCATTGCATATTGATTCGAAAAGAGCATTCAAGTGGTTTTCTAATAATGTTTTTGTGTTTGTTGTTTGAATTAGATTTTTCTCATGAGTTGCGGAATGCAACCACTTTCTGCAGTTGGTTCAACTTTCCGCAGCTATTTTTGTTAAACTCTAGGTTGCAGGTGTCATCAGGAAAAACAAGGTACGTGGGAAAGTTAGAAATGACCTGGACATGGATCAGGTCCTATTGTTTCAACCAGATTCATTAAGGAAAGCCGTGGTCAATGGTGGTCAAATGGTGGTCCAATGAAGGAGTCCTACGGAAACCAGACTCTGTTTTCAAAAACGTGAAGGATTCGTGGCCGTTTCTAAATCCTTGGGGTCATGTTGACACCTATAGGCTGCCCCACGATGTGAATCCAACAACCACTCTTGATAGATTGAATAATCTCGGCAACTATTATGCTAAGCTTATAGACACTGTCCTTTTACGTGTCTTCAGTTAAAGATCTTTCATAGGAAAATAGTTATGAATTTTTGTTATAAATAACATGTTTCAAAACGCATAGATTTAGTCTTTGTTGATGTAATTTTACTATCAAAGTTTACTGTGCCATGACACTAGTCCCACTGTGGTAATAAGAGGATTATTCCTCTGTTTTGAAATATAAAGAAGACTCTGTTTTTATATGACTATGTGAGCATAATTATGGATTGATAGTCTGTTGACCAAGGCTGTGCAGAGGGCCCCTGCACGCTGAGGTTTTGTTTTCCTTATTACTTTAAAGTTTTTATGTAGTGTTTTCTTATTTCCATTACACAGATTTCATAGTTATCCACCTGTGTATATTTCATTTGTTATGGTATTAACATTTCATTTCTGTACATGATTTTTCAAGCTTTGTATATTGTTGTTAACACTGATCATTGTGTGTGTGTTTCAGGATAGAGTAGGCCCGGGCATTTTCATACAATCTTTGCAATAACTAGTCACATGGAATTAGCCTCTCTGCTGACTTTACTTTTCCTAGTTTTTTTTAATTCCAGTTATGCTTTGATTTCAGTTCTATTCACTTGCTTTGTTAGTTAGTTTAAATATCAGATTGCTCATATCATTGACGTTATCTCCTAAAGCCATAGCTTAGACTACTTGGCGAGCTATCAGACTATGAATGATGTGATTTGATTTGATTTTTACTTTTCTGCAATTAGATATCAACTTGCTCATATCATTGACGTTATCTCCTAAAGCAATAGCTTAGACTACCTGGCGAGCTATCGGACTATGAATGAGTGAATTGATTTTTACCTTTATTAGTTTGATTTGTTGAGTGCAGTAGCTTAACTCTCTTTCTGCACTTAGATAAGTAGCAGAGATAATGGTTTCATGATCAGTAGTTCATTATTTGTTTGATTTGATTAAGCAACAGATTTTCGTTCTTGTTCAAGTATTAATTTCATCACTAGTATGTTCTAAGACCCTCTGAAGTGTTAAGTTCTAGAAATCATTATAGAGGACATAATTGCCTTAAAATCTATATCCACACTTGCCTTCTAGAGTATTCTTAAAACTCAGGGATAGGATTTTCATTAACATTAGGAGATAAACGAAGATAAAAACCCCCAAAACAAAATAAAAATCGAAAACAACAAAAAGTAAGAAAGAGGTTGTCTTGCACATATAGTGCGCCACACTTCATCAGTTTACGACTCCTGGATTGATAATTAATGTAGCAATTTAGGACACACTAAATTGACTAAACAGAAACCAGGTGAGACACCTTGGGAATTGGATCAGAGATTGAAGTGTAAAACCCACGAAGCCAATATGAACTTAATAGATGGAAAACATTGTGAGTGGTTTGTGGCTTTGCTCCTACCTCAAGGGTTGCGTTTTCACAACAGAAGATTATGACTTTGGCAAAGGCGTTGGAGATTGCAATAAGATTACAGCTTAGGAAGAGGCCTTGGAGAGGTGCACGAAGAGATATGGTTCTTGAAATGTAAATTTCAGGGCCATGACAAAGATGACTACTCGGTCCTTACAAACTATATTGCAGGAGGAGGACCGATGCCTTTGAGGCTAGAAGCCCAAGCAGGACCAAGTGTGGGGCCCATGTTTTGGTGTGCTATATGTTAGGTAGTAGGGAAACATACAATTGATAATTTTCATTTGTTGTAGAAGTTTGTACAAACACCACAACAACTGTTTTTCAACTTCTCCATGTCGGTAGGGCATGATGAGTGCAATTACCAAAGTTATGAATTGATGATGGATAGAACACTCACCTATAGAGTTCAGGTAGAAATGCGGCCTACTGACCAGAGTGCTGGGATGGTGCAAACAAGATTTTAGGGACACAGACAAGGATGAGGTGGAGGAGGAACTGGCAGAGGTCAGGGATAGCTGATTTGTTACAATTGTGGAGGACCAGGACACTATGCCCACGAATGCACTAACCCAACGTATCCATTGTGCAAATATTCTACTTAGTTTGATCATGAGACTAAGGACTATCCTACAATGATATCAAGGATATGTCACAAAGGGGTGCTACCACCACAGTCAACTCAGATCTTGCAAATGGTGAGGGCTAAGACTCATGAAGAGGATCTAAATGTGAATATAGTGCTTTGGAGTGGAATTGCAATGGGCAACAATAAGGGCAAAAAACATGAAGATAGCGCATGGGTTTGCAAATCTCCAGAGAAGGAGGCTAAATTTGATTTGGATCACATATGCAAAACATTCATGGAAGCAAAGAAGAGCTCCATTGAGGCCTCTATTTCAGGGAGCCAGGATAAAACTGTTCAAGAAATGGACCCTTCTATTCTTACAACCTTCCTAGAGACCTACATGAAGCTGTTGTGTGATAGGAAGGCTATGAAGGGGCTATAGGAACTTATAAATAGGTGTGGTAGATCCACTCCGGGTTAGCTGCACATGGTATGAAATATCTGTAAGCATAAGGTAAGGACATGGCATGAGATGAGACTAACCATGCAGATAGGGGAATATGAAATGGATTAAGTTATTCTAGATCTTGGGTCAGACGTTAACGTTCTTTCAAAGTAGACTTAGGAGTGGATGGGGAGACCGGCACTGCATTGGTCTTTGATTGAGTTAAGGGTGACAAATCAACAGAAGATCATCCCCATGGGATGGCTGCAATGAGTAACTGTAGATATTGAAGGTGCGAGTGCATTAGCTGACTTTGAAGTAATATAAATTCTGAATGACAATAACCCCTACCCTACACTCCTGGGAATTGATTGGGCTATTGAAATGAATGGTGTAATCAACCTAAAGAATCGTAAGATGATATTTGAAAATAAATATCTTCACGTAATAGTACCCTAGATTGTGCTGAAGGATTGCACTTTACTGAACTAGTCTGCAATTATGAAAGCAATAACGATTTGGACTTCATATATAAGATAATAGTACGAGACCAAGATTGGGTGAAATCAATAGTGGATGGATGAATTACATGGGATCATGAGAGTTCCTGCAACTCATACTCAGACGAAGAATTAGAGAGTTGGTAGAATCGACTATATGAAGTAACCATGTTGAGTGGTAACATGATGACCTAGTCGCTACACTATGTGTCATCAAAAGTAAGAAATCTGCCCACTTATGATGGCTTGAATGATGTTGATTTGTTTTTGGATGAATTTGAGAGGGAAGTACCAGAGACATAGTGCTTCTAGGCTTTGGACGAGAGCCTGTGCACTTCACCCATGAGATGGTGAGGTACACATAAGGGTAGTTTTGATGATTGGTGTGAGTGTAGGAGGGTAACAAGAACATGCTTTGGGAACCAAAGGTACAAATGATAGACAAGTATGATGGGAAGGATGGTCCGTGTGCACACTTGGCCAAATGGCTAAGGCCTATGGAGCGAAGCCCCAACTTGAATGGGCACACTTGTTCTATCACACCTTTGATGTCATCCCGATGAACTAGTACTTGGAGACAAAGCTCTGCCATGGCACAAGAGAATGGGATATTATGCACAAAGGGTTCATAATGATGTTCAACTTCGAAGCCGGGTTTGACTGTATTGATGAAGTGCTACAATAAGTTAAAACTTCAATCTTTAGGATACTACAAGATCTTTTGGATTTGATTCAACTCAATTAGACTACTCAGTTGAGCCACACACTGGAATTCTATGAACTGAATCGTGAAGAAGAAGATGAGGACCCAAGAAAAAATAATATTCCTAAACTGAGGGTCATTGTGAGGTCTAGGGACCTTCGAACGAAAATACCGATACAATCGCGCTGTTGAAGATTAAACAGATAAACATTGGTATGGAGGCGGAGCCCAAATTCACAAAGACTGTAGATTACTGGGATGACGCAAAGATAGATAATGTTGCCAAATTACTCTGCGAGTACCAAGATTTTTTCCCTACCAAGTTTATGGAGTTAAACGGGATAATAGGAGACCTGGGCATCATGAAGATCATGTTAAAACCTGACGTGGATCTAGTTAAGAAAAGACCTTACCATCTCAATCCGAAGTATAAGGAGAAGGTCCACTTAGAGTTAGATAAGATGCTTGCAGCAAGCATCATTGAGCCCGTAGAAGAATCTAATTATATACGCCCAATGGTGGTATAAGAAAATAAATAGAAGGTTGAAATAAGGATATGCGTAGATCTCAAGAAGTTGAATGATGCTTGTGTGCATGATCCTTTCTCGATTTCATTCACTGATGAGGTATTGGATAGTGTAGGTGGCTAGGAAGCGTACTCCTTCACTGATGGGTTCTCTGGGTACCACCAGATGAAAATCGCGCCTAAAGATAGAAGTAACATGACCTTTGCTACTAAATGGGTATGTTTTTAGTACACTGTGATGCCTTTCATATTAAAGAATGCATCTACAATTTTTTCGTGCGTAGTCATTACTGCATTCAAAGACTTCATTCATAAGCTTTTGGAGGTATACTTTGATGACTAGACTGTGTTTGGGTTGGTAAAACGCCATGTGGCAAGTTTGTGCTTAATCCTAGACACCTATCTAAGGTACCAGATTGCACTCAATCTGAAGAAATGTCTATTTTGTGTCCCTTTTCAGAATTTGCTGGGTGATGTGGTATGCAGATAGGGGTTGATGGTAGATCCCATGAATATCGATGTGATACTTAACTTGGAGGTGCCAAGGAGTTTGAAACAGCTACACGCAACCTTGGGAATACTCGGTAGTATAGGAAGTTCATCAAGGGCTATGCCCAAATCATCGCGTCTATGGCAGAGTTGTTGAAGAAGGATGTCACGTTCTATTGGAACAAGAACTGTCAAAAAATATTGGATGTGCTAAAGGGAAAAATGGTCACCACATCGATTTTAGTCTTCCCAAATTGGAAGAAGGGGTTTCATGTACATGTAGACGCATCATGTATAGCATTGGGAGTAGTGCTGACACAGACTGGCAGAGGAGATTTGGACCATCCTATAGTGTTCGCAAGCAGGAGGTTATCCAAGGCTGAGAAGAACTATTCCACCACCGAGCGTGAAGAACTAGCCATGGTATACGTACTCCAAAATTTTAGACACTATTTGCTAGGTGGACATTTTAAGATGTATACGGATCATTCTATGTTGAAATACTTGGTCAATAAGCCTGTGTTGGGGTGGAGAATCTGTAGGTGGTTTGTATTGTTCCAGGATTATGATTTTGAAGTTAATGTGAAGCCTGGATGACTGAACGCAGGACCAGATCATCTGTCACTCATTGAAGTGAGGGAAGAGCCCACTAATTTGGAGGATGGATTGCCTCACGTGCACCCCTTTTTAGTGTGCACTGCGGGTGGTAACTTTGAAGACATAACGCACTTCCTAACAAGAGGAAATGCCCTAGAAGGCTACATCGTACAACAGAAAAATGAGTTAGTGGTGCGCACAACAAAATTTTTTGTCATTGTCGGACATCTGTACAAAATGGGGTCTGATGAAGTATTGTGATGATATGTACTGGAGTTTTAAAGAAGCAATATCCTCATAGACGCTCATGGGGGTGTCGCGGGAGCGAATTACGCAGGAAGGGAAACCACATAAAATATTCTACGCACAGGGTTATGGTGGCCAACTCTCCATCAGGATTCAAAAGCCTACTACAAGTTGTGTGACACATCTCAAAGGACTGGTAGGACATCATGAAGGGATGAACTTCCTCTAAACCCATAGATGACGTTACAACCTTTCGAGAAATGGGCGATAGATTTTGTGGGACCCATTCAGCCTCAAGGAAAGAAGATGGGAGCGTGATACATTATCACCACGATTGAGTATTTGACTCGATGAGTGGAGACACAACCTATGAAGGACTGCACAGGTGTGACCAATGCAAAGTTTCTCTTTTAGTATGTACTTATGTGATTTGGGGGTGCAAAGATTTTGATGAGTGATCATGGTAAGCTCTTTTTGAATGAAACGATCAGTGCACTGACGGAGGAATTTCAGGTATATCACCAGAAAAGCATGCCTTACCACCCACAGGTTAATGAGACGGGGGAAGCATTTAATAAGGTACTAGAGAATGCAATGACCAAGGTTTACAATGCATGAAAAAGTGATTGGTACCTGTGCATACCCACAGTACTATGGGCCTATTGAATGACATGCAAAAAATTGACTGGACAAACACCCTTTAGGCTTGTATATGGTGTTGAAGCAATGATGCCCATGGAATAAATTGTGCCTAGTCTATGCATAGCGGCACTGATGTTATGATAGATTGCAGAGCCCTGGAAGAGAGGTTTTTGTAACTTATTGAGCTTGAGGAAGAAAGGTTTCTGGTAGATTTCACCAATAAGTCTAAAAGCAATGTAAAGAAGCATGGCATGATCGACACATTAAACTATGCACCCTTAAGGTAAATGGCCTGGTTTTGTTTTATGATAACAAGTTTGATAAATTTCTAGGGAAATTTAGGATGCACTGGCTAGGACCCTATGTCATTAGGAAAATTACCAATGGTGGAGCAGTTTAGTTGGTTAAATTAAACAGAGATCCCTTCCTAGCAAAGGTGAATGGCAGCCAATTGAAGCCATACACCGGTGATCCAACCAGGTGACTATATGAAGTAGGATAGTCTTAGCACTCTAGGCAACTAAAAGGAGGCATGCGACTATAAAGTACACTACCCAGGTTGGGGAATTATGCGATTGGAGGATTGCACAAAATGAGGAGATGTCACAGGGTTCGTAGTAGCATGGAGAGAGCTGCACTACCCAAGGAAAAATCATGCAGGCCAGGCAGAAAGTGACTGTTAAAGTCACTGTTCATGATTTGACGATGAGAATGCAGCCAAATGGAGTGGGCAACTGTCATTTAATATGAAATGTATGGGTAAGATCCTTGGAAATATGCTACTAATCTAACATTAATGAACTGAATGTGGGGGGAATAGTCAGATTTAAATTAAAAATGGCCTATAAATTACATGTGGCTACCCAACGAAAAACACTTGGCATTTTGAGCATTGAGTTGGTGAGCTCTCAGATGTGCATGAACCACACATTTTTCAAAGAATTGCTTGACTTCCCAATGTTTGATTGATTTCCAAAGTTCGATCGTAATTTCATCCATGATTTTATTCCAATATCTGAAGCTATAGATGCCGAAGTAGTGATAGCCAAGGGGGCTGTGCCGGAGGTTGTTATGGAGGCAGAGGGAAATGCTTTGGAAGTTGTAGAGGTACTAGATGAAGTCCCCAAGTCACCACAAACGCCTAGACCGAAGCCTACCCCGACCAAGGAGAGTGTGAAGGATAAGAAGGGAAAGCAGCTTGCAATACCAGTGCATGCATTTCATAGAAGAAACCCACATAAGGACAAGCTCATTGCATAGGAAAAGAGTAAAACTATTAACTTGGAGCTAGAAGAGGAAGAGATTAAGGACATCTCGATGGATGATGAGAATTTGAGGGTGGAAGTGGATGACATTGAATTCAAGGGTTCTGACCCTATCACTAAGTTTCCTAAATACGTCCCTCTACACAAGGGCAAGATAAAGTACCAAAGCACATTGATGAAAGAAATGCCGCCTTGCACATACCTTTGCTGTCGAATGAGATTGTCTTTGAAGGACTGCACTTGGGGCAAGTTCCGTTGTTGAAACTGGAAGATTGGGACTTAGCTGACACTGATAAGTTCCCTCACTTAGCAACAAAACAACTAATGTACCACGTCGTTCACATAACCATCGGGATGATTGCATTGGAACTGCGAAAGTGGCTCAGGGGTGTAGATAAGGCAGGTTTGCTCAACCTGTTATGGGTGCTGCACTACAATCACACACCCATTATAGTATTGGTCATCAAGCATCTGCTATGCTTGGTGCACGATGGGTGTATGTGGCTCAAGGAGCTGATACCCATCATTGACAAGTTGATCCATAGGATCACACGGCTATCCCATACAGGGGAAAATCTAGCCATGATGTTTGGTGGAAAAGGTGACGAGTAGGCACTCGTAGAGGCCACGAAGGAGAAATTCAAGCTCATGAAGAAGTCGCGAGGCTATGCCATCTCAAGTATCTACGATCCTACAGTCAAGGTGGCCACACAAATTTTGGCAGGAAAATTTATGAGGAAGTGTCACATAGATGAAGTGCCGACACCTTTCATCACTCTGGCAGCCTAATGCACATAAGGAGTTCAGTTTAATTGGGAGTGCTATCTCTGCGATAAGTTCCTTGCAAACTGTCTTGAGCCACAGGAGCTTAGCAAGACCTTCCACTATGTGTGGCTCTTTCTCTCCATTGTGCTGGTAGCCTAGGAGCTGCCTGAAGATAGTCAATTCCCCTCAACCATGTTGGACCTACCAGAAGTAGCGATGTACACTTCAGTATGGGTGACAAAGGATGATTAACGTATCAAGGATAGCAAGATCTTCTGGATATTGATGGAAATGAATATATGTATGGCTATCAATCAAAAACTGCAATTGTTGCCTACTATGTTTGCCAAATTGCAAGATTACATGGAGTTCAAGGTAGACATTCAACGCATCTCAATTAGGGCACATAAGGACCCTAGGTAGAAGTGGCATGACTTTCCTTACTTGGCAACTGACGAAGCGATTGATGCAGTTCTTGATCACTGGCTGACAAAGCGATGCACTGCCTCAGACTTGTTGGTGGGATAGAGCAAGTATACCGCACAACGCAAATAGGAGGAGGCCATGCTCAAGATGGCACATATTATCGAGAAGAGGAAGAAGGAGGTCACTAACAAGGCCCAGGTAGAGCACGATGCCACACAATAGACAGAAAAGTAGATAGGCGGAAGAGAGCGTGACTCTAACAAAGGTGCAAGGTCACCCTCACCCAAAATAGAGGAAGAAATGGACGAGCAGATAGAGCAGCACGAAGTGAACCCATAGACATCATCATACCATATGAAGCGTCCAAGGGCATAGGAAAAAGTTGGGCTGCGAAAGAAATTGAAGGCGAGTAAGACGTCGCTGGACCCAAGCACCCTGACAGAGGGAGATTTGAATGACATTAGAGACACAGTGTTGGATGTCACCATGCAGGTACTGCAATAGTTTGAGCAGCAACAACAACAAGTATTAGGGCCCATCCAGATGGGTCTGCATGTTTGTGCATCATAGGCTGGCATAGTGTCCACTAGCTTTGCCATCGGCACTTCAGAAGTTACCGAGTGTTGCGTGAGAAGGACTCCCAAGTGATGGTGTTTCCAGATGGGGCACTGACCATAAGAAATGAAGATGACAGGCCCCTTGTTAGTGCCCTCAAGGGAGTAAGGCTAAACTTGGCAGCGCTTCCTCACAAGGCGCTCCATCTACTATAGGATGGAGTGATCATGGAGTGGGCCCGTGAACACCATGCCATGCAGGTGATCAGTGAACAACAGACCAATAATGTGAAAATCGCCCTATAGCGAGACTCTGCCATTGCCACCGTGAATGAGGTAACCAACCAAAATAAGTGCATAGTTCAGGTCGTCGACGAAAATTGCCGAATGGTCCCACTGTTGGAAATTCCTGAGGGAGAACCGGTAAAGGTGCACGTTTGCAAGCTTGCTACATGGGTGTGCAACACTCGCACAGAGTTGGCTAAGGTTCAACTGGAGCTGAACCTATAGATTGTAGATTTGTAGTTGAAGGCCCAACCTTCAACTCCACCGGAAGTAAAGGAGTAACGCACAACTGCTGTCACGAAGGCAATAACAGTAGTAGACAGTGCAGTAGTAGACTGCAGATGACTATTTGAATAGTACTTTGAGGTCTTGACCAGTGTGTAGAAGGATCTTAATGTACAATGGTTGGAGATAGAGGTTCAAGAACTACAACAACACTATGACGAGGTAAAAGGAATAGTGTGCATCGTTGCTCTCACGCAGAGACTAGCGAAGCTACAAGAGGCCAAAACATTGAAGGAACAAGTAGATGCATCACAACACAAAGAGGTAGTGTTGAAGGCACACTTGAAGCCTTGGTTGGATGAAGCTTATTAAATCATGACCTCCATTGAAGGTAAGCTTGCTAGTCTACAAGCAACTCAGCAGAAGCTTCATGTTGATAGTTTAGGACCTACGACAAAGTAGTTGGTTAAAGAAGTGAAGCAGGCGGCTGTGCAGTGCACCTCTGAGGTTGATGTCATAGAGGTCGAGCTGGGAGGTCTTCATGCCAAGATATTCGTGCCTGCAAAGTGACTCGAGGGTGAGTAACCATGTTTGTGTCGAGGGCCTGTTGGGAATGTGTTCCCCCAAGAGCCATTTTGGGGCTAAAAGCCCATGTTTTGGGACAATTTTGTAATAAAATGGTAAAGTCTCCGCATTTTGTGGTTGCAAAACATGAAGGTGTCAAGAGTCATAAAGGGTTGTCTACCCTTATTTTTTAAAGTGTCAAGTTGGTTTTAAAGATCTACCCATGGTCCACGGACCATGGGATTGTATAAAAAGGAGCTAAGTAAGTATGCTCTATGGAGTTAGAATTAATTAAGCCTTGGAAGTTTTGGTAGATAAGTCTAAGCATTTCAGGTCTTAGCATAGGTAGAGGCTCTGCGGCTAAGTGTACAGAGGCCTAGGGTGGAAGACCGCAGCTGAGTGCATGGACCCCTGCAGCTATGTGCACCGGGTGGATAGGTTCTGTATTGAACTGGAAGATATCAATAAAGAGAAGTGTTCTACAATTACTGTATATTTATTCTTTGTTTATGCATCTGATTATATTATGTCCTGGGTTTATTTCACAATGTTTAGTTGATGCGCGAATTTATGTGATTATATATTTTAATTGAATGCAAGTAAAGATATCAATTTATGAAACACTAACTATAATTGATTGGTAATATAAGTAAAACACTTGAGATAACTTGGGAACCTATACAATACATTGCTAGAGCTGTGCAAAAGTACTTGAACCGTGGGTTAGGGCTGCGCGAAGGTCAAGCGTACACCTTCGTAGAGGTACTGAAGGGTGGAACAAAGGGTAGATTGATAGAGCCCTAAGACATAGCAACCTACGCGAAAGTAGCGGCACAGGTATAAACTGACACCATGACCATCTCAGTGTGTGGAAACTTGGTTCCAACATCCCCCGATACCCCTTCGGGTGAGACTTCAGTCCACGCTCCATGGAATGATGCCGAAAGGGCCAGTAGTTTAGGGATTTTTTTGGTTGATTAATGTTGAACCTGGGTTAGGGCCCACCAAGCCAACATGGACACTATAGTGAAGGAATCTAGGGATGAAATCGGCTGAGTCCAGTTTGACCTAGAGCAACAGATATCAGAGTTACAACTTAAAGTGCAGCCCACAACTCCTCCAAAAGTTAGAGAGTAGTGCATAGTTGTTATCACAATAGGCATGAAACCTTATTCGAGGACAGAACCATGGGAAGATGAGGCCAGTCATTTGAATCTATTCATGTAGAGTAAGATCAAAGGGATTTAGCAAACTCAAAGGACCATGGGCCTAGCATTTGAAGGCCGAACTACTAAAAAGTTCGTCGAAGAAGTGTAATAAGATGCTACACAGGGAACCACAAACCTACAAGTTTTGAAGCTTTAAGTGAGCTGCAGGCAAATATCGAGGCACTAGGAGATTGACCTAAGAACGAGTCACATAATTGTGTTGGGGGCCTCTTGGGACAGGGTCCCATGGGGTAAAATTTTGTAATTAATTTTGTATACTTGTAAAGTCTTCGAATTTGAGGGAGCAGAGCGTGAAGGTCATAAAAGTCAAAAGCGGATTTAGTCCCTTAGTTTGTTAGAATATAGGGAGTTTTGTAACCCACCCATGGTCCACGAACCATGGTACTATAGAAGTGAAGGCTATATATAGAGGGGTTATAGTGAGTCTTTGAAGCAACTAGAATAGAAGATCATTGTAAGGGTAAGTAAGCTAAGATAGGAAAGTTTATTTCCTATTCTTAGGTGAAGGGGAAGGCTCCTATTGCTGAGTGCACGAATACCTTAGTAAGTCCATAGGCTGAGGGTATGGGCCCCCTCAGCTGAGTGCACAAGGAAGAAGAGTTTGTAATAGAACAAGATACATCTAATAAAGACTATTTTTGAGCCATAATTGTGTATATGTGCATATATAGTTATTATAACATTTCTATATATTCACTTTGTTATTCTGAATTTATATCAAGAAATTCTTAATTAATGTGTGAAAGTAACACATTTTCTTATCTACTTATTGTTATGAATGTTTAAAGTGCTTCACAAAACGTTAGATTCTGTTTATGTAAGTTACTCCAATTATCTATATTTTAAGGGTTAGGTTTTGCAATGGTTGGAAAAAAGTCCTAGAATCCACAAGAACCCATAACATAGACCTCTAGGTGTAGACAACTAGTTTTGTCATCCCCCAATACTCCTTCACGTGAGACTACAACCTGTGTTATGCTGTTTGTTGCCGAAAGGGCCAACACATTAGGGTTTTGCTGGTTGGCGCAACTAACTCTCAACTTAGGTGAGGACCCCTTAAGCCAACAATAGCCATGGTTGTATGAATAAATTTGAGAGATTTAGCATTATCTTTTCAATTTTGTTGTATGTCATGGAAGCGAAACAATTTCTGTTTGAATGGTGAGAAGCTCCTTATAGAGGCTTCTCATGGTTTCTCCCAATGTTGATAATTCAAGTATGGATACCTTAAGCTCTTCTAAAGACATCTATGTGGGAGTTACTTTTTGGACCTCTTCTTGGAGTTGTTCCACTTTTTTCCTTGATACATAAGTTCTTTGTTATCTGTCTATTCCTAGCCATGAGGTACTCCATGTTTGACTTGGTAGCACTTGCGACGGCCAAGTTGGCTACAACAATGGCTTCTATATTTCTTCTAGTATCCATCACAATCATCCTTTCTCTTATGAAAACAAGAGATGTGAGATCATCTCGAAAGTGTTTCTTTCTAGATTGTACAATATTCTTCTAAAGCTCATCATAAGTTATATTCTACATATCCATGACTAAACCATCATCAAGAGGAACAATTTCCTCTTCTTCACTCCTAGCTTACTCTACTATCAGAGGAGAGGGAGACTGAATAGTGATCTACTGAGTGCTCGACATGAGATCAACATCTTGGTTTTTCTACTCTGGTTCCACCTCCATATCGTGGATCCACTAGATCTTCAATTTCTCAAGCAAGTTCATTGCATTGTAATTACTTGATCTCTTCTTCAACAACTGTCTCTATTCCTCTTCCTTGGCTTGCTTCAATTTTGTTTCTTCTTCTTCTTTATTCCATATTTCTTCATTTTCTTGGATTTTCCTTTCTTCTCATTCCTTCTATTCTTGTTCTTCCTTCTACTTCAATTCTTCCTCCTACTTCCTATGTTATCTCTTTCTTCTTTCTACTATGTTCACTTTCAAGATGATGGGATCTACTTTCTATTTGTAGCTTTTTTCTTCCCTTGGACTATGCATAACTTTTCAGTTACCATTTTCACGCACTTGGTTGTGCCTCACTAATGGTTTTTCTTATGGAGTTTCTTATGACTAAGAAGCAACCTGTGATGTTACTACGAAGCTTACTAGTTGGAAGGGTTTAGAGGCATTGTAAAAATTCTTTATCCTTTCCTCCTCGGGACTAAAAAAAGCCTCACTTGGCTAATTGAAATGAATCCTTGCAAAATTTTGTTTGCAAACATTCCTGGGATCGTAAAAATTTTAATCCATTTGACTAAATACAAATTTCTCTGTCTCTTTTCCTTCAGTGTCAGCAACCTTGCCATTCTTGATCTCATACAATCTAATTTGCAAAGGAAGATTGGGTCAAGGTGATTTATTCTTCCTTTGCAATAATGCTAGTAACCTTGTGGAAAGATGATAATAAAATTATTACATTACTAGCTTGTCAGTGGCATACCTCGAGAGAAGATGTGGTTACTTTCGACCACTGAATGCTCAGAAGTAAGTACCATTTGGTGAGGCAATCCAATCTACCAATTCTAACACTCCTTTTATTGCTTGACGTGACATGAAATGTGGCTCTTCCTAAAATATCATCTTGTACAATGGAATGAGGAATTGATTTGTCAGCTTCACTGTGACTCTTTTTTGGTTGCAATCCAAAAACATCTTATAATAAATGTGCATCCTTATGTGTCCAAGTCCAACTCATGCCAAGTAAAGAGTTTGGAGCACATGTTGCATCCAACAAGTAAGCAGACATGTAGAACTTGTATTTCTTACCTTTGAGAGGGTTCTTTAAATTAGTTACATGGATCCTCAATTTTTGAGCCAACAAGTTCAACCAGTTAAATGAATTTCCTTCTTTCACAATCTGATGTAGTAAGACTGCCAAACCATTAGGAAAGGTCTCAGTACTTTTCTGGCCATAGACCTCGCAGCATAGAACTATCAAGTGTTGAAATTCCTTCTTAAGAGATTTGATCTTGTAATTTTTGTTGGGTGTCTCAGAATTTTGTTGGCTTTTTCACCAAAATTTTGATGACAGCCATTGTGGTCAAGTAGCTGGTGATTGCATGGAAGTGGGAATATGTGTAAGATTTTGATGACAATAAATTATACATAGAATGAAAATTATGTGCCATAAATGAGGCAAGCCTTCATCCATTGACACTATTCAAATTCATGGTCTTTGTATCCATGCATGGAAAAATCCAGTTGACAATGTATGCACATGGAAAGGATGGACACCTACATTCAATCTTATGTAATTTTGACCTTCAGAAATTGATGTAAACCTACTTGCCTTCAAGATCTTCTTTGAAACTTCCTGCTGTGTAGACATGTTTCAATGTGTACCATGTAATTTAAGCGTCCTTCTTAATGAATACCTGAGTATATGAAAGCACTAGCATAGTGGTAGGAACACTTTGAACTATCTCAGTTGTGATGATTTTTGTTGTGTATTTTTAAGAATATATCTTGGGTTCCATGATAATAAAAACTGATGGAGAGAGATAACCTTAAAAATATGCAGTACCTATATGACAAAATGCACTCATGGAAAAAATGAAATAGCTCAAGAAAATCAGTCTATTCAGCAAGATAAAGGAACAAATCACATATTGAGAGGAAATATTTCACAATTCCTGAGATGAAGGTGGGAGACTATTCTCGTGAACTACACATTATGCATTCTCAGTAGTGAGGGAGGAAACTAGAGGCTTGCAATTGTGTATTGCGCAGTCCCAGCTGGGCAGAGTGAGGGAGAGAACTACACATTACGCAATCCTAGTGTCCAGGGCTGAAGCTGATGAGTGCGCAATGCGCAGTTGGGAAAAACAATGATTTTTTATTGCTAGTCGTAGAGACCAAGATCGAGGCTTGCTTCTTGAAGATGAAAAATGCATAGTTGAGAAGGAAACCATTGGCCAAAATTACATAGATCTGCTTGAGAAAGAGGGAAAAAAGTGACAAATCTGAGTGTTGTTACAGAAAATAAAGTAAATATGACTAAGGGAAGGCTAGATCAATGAAACCAAATACCATAAACAAGCATGCAGAAGGGAAAAATGATCATCCACAAAGTGACCCAAAAACGACAAGTGCTACTCGGAAAAAAGAAATAACTCAATGCCACACTTAGAAAAGGTGAACAACAGACCAAACAAACACTTGTATAAGCTTATATAAGTTAAAACACCAACTAATTTGACTCTAAGGCATTTTCCTCTACTCTTTTCCAACCGAGGCTTTGGAAGAGGTTTCTAGATGACACTTGCGTCATCTGGCCCCATGGCTAAGAGAAGTTGGACCTATTTTTCCAGCATCTCAATAATCAATCGAGTTCCATAAACTTTACTATGGAATGTGAAACCAATGGATTTTTTCCATTCCTCGACATCCTTATTTCAAAAGAAGAGGATGGTTCTTTTTCCCATCAGGTCTTTCTGAATAAAACTCACACAGTGCAGTATCTTAATGCTTAATTCCATCATTTCCTAGCCCAAAAACTAGGTGTTCTCAACACCTTAGCCACTAGGTATTAAGAGTTTCTGATAAAAAGAACCTTAATGAAGAAAAAACCATCTCTTAAATGTTTTTTTATAGTAATGGTTATAGTAGGAACTAGTGTCTTAAAGAATTCCTAAAAGCAGAAAAACATCCTTCGAACAGGGAAGAACCCATGGATAGGTTTTTAGGGGGTGCATATTTCATTTATTCAAGGGACCATAGATAGAATTGATAGAATTTTAAGGAAGCATAAAGTTCCCTCGACCTTTAGACCCCTTAATACCATTAATAGCTCTTTAAGGTCAGTGAAGGATCATGTGAACCCCAAGAATATGAAAGGTGTTTATCTCATCCATTGTTCATGTGGGACTCCCTAGATGGGTGAAACTAGCTACTCTATAAATCAAAGGATTCATGGGCATGCGATAGAAATAAAACATGGGAGGATGCGTTTGTCACCTTTGGAAGAACATGCGGAAAAGATGAAACATCATATCTTCATTGAGGACACTCAGGTCATTGCTCAAATTGACCATTTCCATCACTGTAAGTTTAGGGAAGCTATACAAATCGAAAGGAGGCCTAGTAATCTAAAGCGAGATGATTGTTGGAAGATTAGTAGCTATTGGGTCCCTAGCCTATCCTCCTAGTTTTATTCTTTTTTTGTTTATTTAAATGTATTTCTTTCCATTTATTTATTTATTTTCTGTTTATTTACACAACTTTATTATTATTATCATTTATATTTATTTTTATTAGTATTATTAGTAGCCGTATATTTTTCTAATTTCAATTTATTTTTAGTCTTTCTTTCCTATTTTATTAGAATGTTTTCTAAAATTGATTTTGATTCTAGGTATTTATTTATTTATTTAATCAATTTATTAAGAAATATTTAACCCTAATTTTATTGTTTTATTTATTCTATTAAGCAAAATTGTTTTATTTAGTCAACAACTATAAATGTAATTATTTATTAATTTATACTTATTTAATTATTTAGTTGGTCCTCGCATTTTTTAGTTATAACTTCAAATTAAAATAAAAAATCTCAAATGTTTTAGTTAGTCAAAATCTGTTAGGTAAATATTTATTTGGAAAGTCAACATATATTTATTTGAACCCATATGGGGTAATATTTTGATTTAATAAATATATTTCTATATAAATTTAGTTATGAATTGGTTAGAATCCTCACTCATTAATTAAAATTTTATATAGTGGGTCAAAGCTATTCGTTATACTCTAACAGTCAAAATATCAACTCTCTTCATCGCTATCACTATTTATTATGTTGCCAAGATCTGACTTTGCATCTTGTCCTGATGATGAACCACACTGGTTGGTTCAAAACGTGTTGAAAAAACACTCTAGATGTGATTAGTATCGAAAGATGTCGCAACAATTAAAAATAACACTCATAGAAGCCAAAATGATAAAAGCAACAGAAAGAGACAGACGCAAAACTTACTTGAAAAAGTGCTCCAAACTTTACCAAAAGTTTCTTGATCTCCTTGGGAACGCTAAGCTCTAAGATCGAGTATGAAAATGAGTTATAGGGGCATGTATTAAATATATCTAGGCAGGTTAGGGTTTTTGACACACATGCCTAGAATCAAGGAAAACACACTTGTCTGAAAGTCATAATTAACAACTTAGTGGACTTGACCAGACATTAATTGGGAAAATCCTATTTTTTTGGGGATTCCAGCTCTTCTTTTTCAGGAAACTAATTTTTCACATTAGAAAAGGGGATTGCATAATTCCTAGGCTAAAGGGCTTGTGTAATTTATTTCCTTAGTGAATTCCGCAGTTTCTAAGGGGAACATAACTTTTGTGCAGTTTCTGAGTTCAAGGTTGGCATACGTCCGAGGATTGCACAGTTCAATCCTCAAGGCTCAGTGCAATATCTAGAGATAGTGGATGCGTAGTTCCAAGAGGGAAGACCAACAATGCTGTAAGGTTAAGGCTAGAGATGGCTTATGTTAGAATGGTGTCAAGTTGGGATCAAAATAAGACATCACAAACACTCCATGGAATGATAAGTTCTTAACGCAACATGAATACTCGATGACAGTGAATGATAGAATTTTGTATATAGATGGGAGGCTCGAAAATCAAAGCACGTGAAAAGTTTTGGAGGGTGGTTGTAGCAGCTACAGTAGAGGAAAAATAAGAATATATATATCTATATATATATATATAATATATATATATATATATATATATATATATATATATATATAGATATATATATATATATATATATATATATATATATATATTATATATCTATATATATATATATATATTATATATATATTATATATTACTGTTTTTGTTTATTGTATTTTCGTCTTATCTTTGTTATAGGTTTACTCAAATTTCAAGTGTAGACATTCATTGGAATAAAATTAAATTATACATCTAATGAATACGCACTATGCATACTTCTGAGTAGACCCACATTGAAGAAAAATAAAATACATGAAAAAAGTGTGTTGAACACATTTTTTCATGTATTTTCAATTTTTTCATTGTGGGTCTATTAAGAAGAATGCAACGTGGATACTCATTGGATGTGGAATTTAATTTTGCATCAAATAGGTATCTGCAATTAACATTTGAGTAAACCTATAATGAGCTAAGTTGTAAGTACACTGAAAAAGTAGTTTAATTTATTTTTCTTTTAAAAAATATTATTAATAAATTATTTTAACGAATATTTTACTATTTTTCTTAGGAGGCAGATTTTAGACCTCAAAATTCCCCTAAGCACTATTGATGATATGTGTACTAATTGAATACACAATTGTTTGCATTTCTCTTCTTTCTCTCATACGATAACCCATTTTTTCATACTATTAACGAATGATTTCATGCAACATGATGAGAAAGCTAATGCAAATATAATTATTTATTCAAAGTTATGGATGTAAATTGTTTTCATGTAAAGTTAATAGCAATCAATATATAACATACACATCACGACACTCAAAATAAGTAGAAAATAAGGCACATTTATTTCTTTGATATCAAACACAAATTTCCTATAGACAAAGGATATTCCACCCAACCATATGCTCTTTATCGATCATGTTATTTATAGAATAGGTCAATTTTTGAGTTGAGGCTATGAGTTCATAGGTAATAATTGTGAGCTCTATTCTTCTTGCATAGCCAATTTCCCCATAATTCATGTTTTACATTCTCGTTACAATTTCAATCCATCGTCTCTCTTCCTCCTTCAACTTGCACAACCCAACGAATGGCTTTTGATTCTCTATCATGCAGTCCCTTGGGTTAGCCCACATATCTCTAAGGATGTAACATGGGTCAACCATGTAATATTTCTATTGGACACTATTAATTCTAAGTTATCATGGATTTTCGTTTGTAGTAAAAATATCTCACATTAGGGGAATTTTGAGGTCTAAAATGGGCCTCCTAAGAAAAATGTACAACCAAAATAAACTTTATAAGAACCAATAGGATTCAGGATGATGATGCCAACCATGGGGGATGATTCACCACTTTTGGAGTAAAAAATCAAAAATATTAAAAAATAATAAAATAATAAAACTATTTTTTCAACTCATCTCCCTAAGGCTTTACTCAAATTTTGAGCGGGATTACTCATTGGATGCAAAATTTAATTACTCAACAAATGGGTACCCATGTTGCATGCTTTCAATGGACTATGCTACACAAAAAATAATAAATACATGAAAACAAGTGGTTGCAATCACGTTTTAATGTATTTCTCATTTTTAGTGCAGTAGGGTCCAATGAAAGTATGAAACATGGGTACTCCTTGGATGAGGAATTAAATTCTGCATCCAGCGAATGTTGCCACCCGAAATATGAGTAAACCCATAGGGCGATAAGTTGAAAATACAGTTGAAAAACTAGTTTTTTTCTTTTTTCCCTCTAGAATTTGATGATGTAACCCAATCTTATTTTATTATTTCCACTATTATTTTATAATTTCCTTAGGAGGCCCATTTTAGACCTCGAAAATCCCCTAATGTGACAATGGGCACAAACTACACATAATTATCATAACAACCATTTCCCATTCTATCACATTTTTGGAAATAAAGGCTCTCACTATAACCTTAAATAATAAATAATTGAAAAATATCATAAAAATACCCCCAACATCAACCAAAAGATAAGTATTATATTTGTACATATTGAACTTGTTACTTGGAAATTCACTTGTAGGTAATAAAGGATAATATGAGATAAGGAATTATGCTAATATGAGATAGAGGATTTACGAAGGAATAAAGTATTATTATTCACTGTATCCCCCTCGAGTACCTAAGCCCACTTTGCTTCCTCTTTTGCGGAATCATAGCCTCACATGCATTTGTTCCTCTTACATCTATGGAAGGCCATAATATAATATTTTATTACTCAATGTACAATTCATGTATTTACCAATCTCTTGGAATTTAATGATATACATATTTATACATGATTAATATATGGATCAAAACTAGGGTTTTACATTCCCTTGCCCCTAAATTTTTCACTTCCATCAATGCACTTCATCATGCATATATATAGTAATTTTAACATCAAGACTTCCTCATTTCGTTAAAATTTTAAAAACATATGTGGGTACTCCTCCCATATCACCTCTTCTAGCTACCTTGTAACTTACTTAAGGTTGTAGTAGGCCATTAGATCTTTAGCTACTGCATGCATTTAATCCATAACAACCTAACCTTCCCACCTAGTATGTGTATTGGTTGCACCTAGAAGTGTCCTTATGGATCCATCTAAATCAATGTCTAGTTAATTAAATGGTTAATTTCATTCACATACTTTTTGAATTACACATGAAATACATTATGAATTTTCATGGAAGAAAACAATTCAATCATTTATGAAACTAGTATATCCTATCCAATGTCTCAAATTGACCACATAATATTGTTGCTAGTTGGTGTAAATTCCCATTTCTAAGAACTCTTATTTGACTTCACATTAATGAATACACAATAACTAATTTTAAAATTCCTTAAAATCATACCTTTATCCATATAACCCCTTTTCATGTCCCGTATTGTATTTAAAATTTTCTTGATATTAACATTGTTCCTTTCTATTTTCTTGAGCAATTCTAGCCATAGTACTATCCTATCTACTCGATTGTCCCATCTCACTAGTGCATGGAATTTTGTGTCATATAAATCTTCAAATTGAGTCATTTTTAATCAAGCTTGATATACATTATTGTATGTGCATTCTACTAAATGCAAGTAAACTCCCCACTTGGAAGGATATTACATTTCATACATTCTTAGCATGTCTTCAATCACATGATTAACTCTCTCTATTTACACATTTATTCACATATTATATTTTTCGTAGGAAAAAATTGAACTTTCTATTAAGGCAATACAAATTTAAATTTGTAGGTGAATTTAAGCATTTGATGTAGTGTATGTCTAGTAGGTAAACATAGAGTAGTTCTTTTGGGCCGAAAATAAAAACTGTATACTATCCAAACCCAATAAAGCAAAAAAGAGTCAATGACTATTACTGAACCTCCTCTTTTTTGAGGAAAACAACCCAAACAGAAACAAACAATTTATACAAAATTACACAAACATAGTTTTTAAGCAGTACCAAGTTTTAAACCCTAGGTATACATGGCATAATTAAAAAACAAAAAAGAAACTAAATCTTCTTTAGAGAAGTAACACAATTTTACCATGGGAAAAAAGGTTGTTGATCTAACACATGGATCATATCCTTGTCAGTTTTTGTTATGTGCCAGACATCCATAGCTTGTTGTATACCCTCGTTAGATAGGATGCATGCATTAGATATCATTTTGGGATTCAACTGCGTTAAGTAAGTCATTCACGTATGACCATTTCCATGAGAGGTAGTCGTAACTGTCTAATTTCTCATGATTTTTGAATAGTTCACTTAGCACTCATTGCATGGGTGATGCTCACAGGGGTGAAGAAGTGGGATTGAAACTAGTGAAATGTGGAGAACGAATCACATAGCATCAATCATCACTTTCGGGGCTTGCACCGGGTAACCAGGACTTTCCAGGAGGTCACCCATCCCAGAACTCCTCTGGCTCAAGCGCGCTTAACTGTGGAGTTTTTCCCACAATCAAGCCCACTTAGCTTGCTACCTCATTTGCAAAACCTTAGCAAGTATTGTGCCTCATGAACCATTCAAGTAGATATCCCTTGACTCTTTTTGAATTTAAGTATGGGGGTTTACGCAGTGCATTATATTAGATATCATTTTGGGATTCAACTGCGTTAAGTAAGTCATTCACGTATGAGTTCCATTCCCTGTAAGTATGACACATAATGATAAAGTAAAAATGATGTTTCTAAAGTAAAATGTATTCTAAGAATGGAATCAACATGTAGTTTTGATGTCTGTGCTCTCCATTAAACCATTATAAATATTATGTGAGTCTCCAAAAATATGGACCGATCCCATCCCCATATGAATAACCCAAAAAATTAATAGTTTTAAGGATTCAATTTCAACGAAATTATTTGATCCTGAGCCAAGGCCCATCAATGCTTTTAATATTTTTTTTTATTGTTGATGTGAATGACAAAACCTGCCCCACATATTTTCTATGGATCAGATGCACCATCAAAATAAGCCCACGAGATGTCTTCCCTGATATTTGTTTCTCTTACTTTCATTATACTCTTAAAAATATTTGATAACGAGATAAGGCCATAAATTGGGGTACATTATACAACAATGGGTACATGAGAAGGAGCCAAATTCTTGAAAATACTCCTATTCTGAGCCAACCGGATACCCCAAGATGTTATTAAAGGGAGATTTTTCATGGGTCTTGTCCCACCATATTTTCCATGCTTGACCAATGTTTTCTCCATCATAGACCTAATTCTTTCCTAATAACCTCAATGTTTCTTCCCATGTCCTTTTACTGAATGCACACTTTAAGAATAGGTGTTGTACTAATTCCTAATTTCTTTTGCAAAGGGTTCACCACCCTAGACCCATCTTATTTATTTTATGAGATTATCCCATGTTGGAACTTTATTACTTAGTATACACCAAAAAAATAGTCTTGCTTTTGTAGGACTTTTTAATTTCTGGAGGGGTTTGAACCACCACTCTAGTGCACCCCACTCCCTGAATGTAGCCAAACTTTGGGGAGTATTTTTTGGTCGGGGCATGAACCCATCGCAACATGTCTTAGCAATCCCTTAGTCAGACATTATTTCTCTTAAGTTCTCTAATTAAGTTCTACCAATCCTCTATCCATTGGGGCTCCATTTGCATATGCTCCACTATTTTTCATGCTTGTTTCCATATTGTCGACTGGCCTTCCTTCTCAATCTCGTTTAAGAAAATAAATCCTTGCATGTGTAAATGAGTTATAACCTTTCTTGATAAGGTATAGCCCTCATTTAATCCTACCCAAGGGCCCATACCTAGTCTGATCTTCTCTCCTTTCCAAACGTGCTAGGTTAACCCTTTTTCAATGATACTAAACGATTCGAGAGTTTCCTTCCAAACAACTGAGTCTTGTGGATACCTCTTATCAGGGTTCCTTAGCCATTCATCCATGGGAATCATATTAATGCATTTTCTTGTGATAAGAATCATCCACAAATACTCCATTGATATAAGTTTCCATCCGAATTTTGCTACAAGTAAGGATGAGAAGGTTGTAAGATATTTGAAGACCCACCCCCCCATTCCCTTGGTCTAACTACCTTCTCCCAGGCCACCCATGGCAGCACTAAATCCTCCTTTGTTCTAGCCCATAGAAACCTGCTGCATAATTTCCTTATCATTTAGATAATTCCTTTGGTAATCCATGTTAATGAAGTCCAGTAAATAGGCATGGACATAAAAACTGACTTGATCAACACCAACCTTCCCGGTATCGACAATAATTTATAACTCTAGTGTTTTACTTGATTTTCAATTTTTTCCACTAGCTAGTACCAGTCTTTCTTCCTGTAGTTATTTGGCTTAAGGTGGAAACCCATGTATTTGATGTTGTCCTTCATCATCTTTGTTTCAAATGGGAGAGCCACAATAATCCTCATGATTTCAGTCCTTGAGAACCCGTCTAGAATCAAAGATGATTTTTGAGCATTGATACACATACCTGAAGCTACTAGGAACATATCGAGGATCAATTTAATCTTGTTGAATATCACTCCTACTTCCACCACTGAAAAGGAGAATATCATCAACAAACAATAAATGAGTGATATGTAGATTTAAAACCACTTCAATACCTTTTATATCTTCTCTTCTCCTATCTTCTAGAATCATTTCACTGAGACCCTGTACAGCTAATAGAAAAATGAGGGGAGATAAAGGCATCCCTATCTGAGTCCTCTATGGAAGAAATATGAGTTTGCCTCATTGATCATGACAACAAAATAACATTTGAAATACATCCCATTACCCAATTTATGAAACCAATGCTAAAGACTAGATGGGTCATTAGTATCATAATGTAAAGCCACTAATTATGTCATATTCTTTAGAAAGATTGATTTTTATGATCACACCTTTTTTCTGACTCCTCTTCATATTGTGCAGAGTCTCCTGTGAAACTCCTATAGCTTCATAGATTTTTCTACCATCCAGACATCCAAATTTCTCCTTTCACATGTTCCTTGAGAGAATAGACTTTAGGCAGACTACAATGACTTTAGGCAGCTGATCCCATATAAGTCCAGCACCAGCAGCAAGAGAGTGCACACATGTAGTTTGAAAAGGCACATGAAGCTCAACTCCAGCAAGAGAAGAACCTACACAAGCCCATAACCACACATCAACAAGTAGAGACAGCATTCATAAAGGGAAAGTGAAGGCATGCAATAGAGAAAGCCACATCACCTCATAGAAAATACACTCAGATCACAGGTAAGTAACTAAGTCACTCCTCTATTTTCATTTGTTTAATTAGGAGATACGAAGGCAATGAGATGGTTGAGATTGAATGAGGGAAAGGTGGCCAATTAACTTGGCCACCTTCATTTAGTTGATTCCACTCATCCGAGATGTCACCCACACGTGCACACAGTCAACTCAAGCACACGATGCCAAGGATAGGTAGTGGGAGGAAGTGTGAACTTTGATGCAATAATGAGGGATGATTATGAGGAGGGACCATGATGACCAAGCATGTGGGGACCAATGGTCCAAATATGGCCAACGTACACCTTGCCAACTCAACACTCATAACTGAAAATATCCATAAAGGGTAATGAGCACTCCTTCCAGCATATTCTCACCTCCTTTTCTTCATTTCCTCCTCGTAGGTCAGCCATAATAGTCCTCTTGTGCCCCCATAGCCTTGTAACCACCATCTTCCATTGATTTCCTCCCTATCTTTGCTCTCACTGTTTTCTACAGGAAATCTACAAGAGCACCTACAGGAAATCTACAGGAGGGACAATGGGCTTCTACAGGAGGGGCAGTGAGTCATTTTGAAGGGAGAAACCACAATTTTTGGCACGAATTTTAGTCTTAAGAGGTAGGGTTAATGCTTGCCCCCTATTGAATATTAATATATGAAAGAAGTGGTCTCAATTTGAGGGTGAAATAAGTCTTTAGGAGGGTAGAAAATACATAAAAAGTTTCTGGTTATTTAAAAAAAGCACACACAATCTCCTCTATTTTTTATTTTTCTCAAAACTGTTTGTCTCCAACTCTGTATTTAGGTTTCTTTTAAAAAGTATAGTAGTATGACAGGAGGGCTTATGACAAAGCATCCCACTAACTCCACTAGGCTCCATGCACATCCTCAAGTGGTGGACATATTCACAAGGGAAAATGGGATGAATTTCTTTGAGAAATTTAGAGGGTTTGATGATGAAATTGCCCAAGAATTTGCTGTCTCTAGTCCCTCACACAAGAACACATGCCACTGTAACTATTAGAGGCCTCTCCATCAAAATAACCCCTGAATTCATTAGTAGGGTCACTATCCTTCCTCTTGGGCTACCTTGGAGTATAGATGAGAAAACAATTGGCCAAGTGGCCAAGAAGAAATTTTTCCAAAATAATGAAACCCATGTGGAAGATAAAAATGGAATTAGAAGGGCTAGTATACCATATTCCTGGGATGAGGTTAGCTACCAAGTAATCAAATACATTTCCTGTGAAGGGAGGTACAACATTGTCTATGGATATCATTTTAGAATCCTCCATGACTTAAGATGCGACATAGATACCCCAACACCTCAAAAGCTCAGTATCCCTTACTTCCTCCTTTAGTCCCTCATTAAATCCAGCACTAAGGTACAAGCAGGAAATTTAGGGCAGTTGGCTTACCATGGCTTAATAAAAATCCTAGTAGAGGAAGCCCTCCATACCCTAACACTCCCTATAGCATGGGAAGTTTTCCGAAATATCATAGCTGAGGATGACATAAAAGCATTAACCTATGATGTCAGTCCTACTGGTAGTGAGGAGGAAAGAAAACAAGTAGAAAAAGGTGAAGCTAGTGGTGAAATAGTAGAACAAGAAAGGAAGGAGGAAGGAAGAGAAACAAAGGAGGGAAAAGTTGAAGAGACAAAAAAAGAGATAGATGAGGGAGAAAAAGAGGCAGAGAAGGTAGAGCAAGGAGAAGAGTCCCCTAAGACTTTGGAAAAAGAAGAAACAACTACCCTCACTACCCTTAGTACACCAGTCAAGCAAAAGTAGAAGAGCAAAAGAAAGACCTCCATGTATTTCAAGGCAAGGAAGAGCACAAGAATTAAAAAATACAAACCTCAGCCTTGTTCAAAAGTTCCCATTACCATTGAAGATTCACCATCTGCCAAGGTGAAAGAATCTCCTTTCGAGATACCTATAAGCTACCATTGGGTTGTGTTATATTCTTTCCACGACTAGCCCATGTAGTTAACCAGGGGGTTAGATGGGGGCGGAGCCCCCCATTGTTGCACCAATTGTATAGCGCG
>APFE030837330.1:79806-105508 GCA_000404065.3 Pinus taeda
AGCCACAAACTCCAGGTGTGAGAAGATCAGTTCGAGAAAGAAGGCAGCTAGAAAGGTATAGTCCATTTGCTTTCTATTCAAATTTTGCTTTATCTATTACTGATGATGATCCTAGAACTGTGAAGTGTCGAGAAGTAAAAAGGGTCTTTTTCACCTCTATTTACCCTACATTAATTGTCAATCCATGAACAATTTGTTATTTCAAAGAGTGTATTTAGTTTGAGGCGGTCATTTGTCAGAGTAATGCTAGTAGTATAGTGCTCTCAATACAAGAGTAAAGGGATGCTTGAAATGAAATCTATTTGTGGAAAGAAACCTAGAATTAAAATCATGTGTTCAGAAAGCTACAACAATTTATTAGTTGAGGGTACAGTAACAGTAACTCTTCCCTCTGTAAATTGATGCAATTAAAGAAGCACTCAAAAGAAGGATCGTCAAACTGGGAACTAGATAGTCTAGGTCAATGTTCACTACAGTTTCAAACCTTCTGCACATCAAAGCAATCATGATCTTCGAATAGAAAGAAATGGAGCAACAAGCTCTCAGAAATAAAGTATAGAGCAACAATTGAAATCGAAATGTACGGCTACCCAAGTTAAACATGCAACACACTTAATCGGTAAAAGGAACAGTAATCAGAGCTCGATACAGTTTACATGAATCGCAACTATAGAATAACATCAATTGTATTGGAACAACAATTTTTTTAGAACGACAATGGTTTTAGAATAGCAATGGTAACAGAGCAGTAATTCCAAGTAAACAGTAGTCACGGTTTTAAGAGTAAATCATACGGTGGTACTAATCCAAGAACATACAGCTCGATTAATCTATAAGGAACAACAATGCTATGTGATTTATCAAGAGGAACACTAATTCAATGTAGAGTTAGAATGATAACATAGCATTCTTGCATGAGTAACAGTAATATTTAATCAAGTATAACAGAGCTGATATGTAAAATAGTAAAGCGCTTTAGATTACTGAGTAGAGTGAAAGAAAGAAATCAAACCACACATAAATGAGAAATATGATACAGGAGCAAGTGATCCACCAGGGCAGGGACCTTAGCCTCCAGGGACTCACTACTTCAGGCTACTCCAGAATCAACAATAGAATAGTAACCAGGTTTTTATATTAAAATATGAAACAGAGTTACATGGACTCGCTCTTCAAAGATAGTCAATGATCAAAGTTCAAGTATTGAAGAAAATTTCATAAAAATAATAATAGTCCTCTCCCCAAGCTAACAGTGCTACCCCTTTTTATAACATCCAACCGATGATATTAAAAATGTAGCAGATTGTTAAGATATTGATCCCTCAAGATCAAAGGATCTTGAGGGATTCATCAAGATGTCAACTTGCAGTTACCTTCTTGTTATTTTGCGCTGATTGGAGATCTCCTTTTCCTTTTTCTGGCTGTTATACTCCAATTTGGATCGCCTTGTTTGACCGTGGTTCCCTGCCAAAGGGACAACAGTTAACTTGGTCTCGTTCCTTCCTTTGGGATGATAGTCCTCCATTTTCTCCTCTTTCTGCATAGAAAAAGGGTAGTTATTAGTCATTTCATATTCCACATAAACCTTCTAGATTTTATCATATTGTCTACCATATGCTTAGCTCATGATGTGAGAAGGTTGTGAATCTTGAAGAAAAGATAACAAGGTAAATGAAAATAACATACCTTCTCGAGTGCCCAACACACCCCCCTTCTTACCCTTTTTCATGACCTCATGAAAACATTGTAGTTGACATGCAAGATGGTGAGGGAGTAGGCTGGAGATGGGATCTCATGAGGAGGTCTACGGCCATGATGTCTAGCTAGGTGTTCAAAAAGATGCCTTGTCTGTCCCTTAGGAATTTCGTATAAGGCTTGTTATCCTGGTGCGGGATGCCAAATGACCGGACTCTGGAACCTATAACCTAAAAAAGGTGGCCCTGCCCTCAAAATAAGATCACCATAGAGGCCCAAGCGATCAACAGCTAACTTAAAGTTCTCATAATTAAACGGTTCCCTGTGTTGGACATTCGAATTAGAAAACTGATATCGAAATTTAGAAGTGGCAATGGCAAGGTATTTGATGGTAAAGAAGTATTCTATCCCTTGTTGATTGATTGTTGTATGAATGGGTCCTAATGCTTCAATGATGCCTGGAGTCCTCATGAGGTTCCTATGTTTCTTCCATAACTGCAATGGATTTCTAGGCTCAACTCTTACCCATAAATCTAATCCGTTTTCTTGTCTTTGGAAGACATTATAGGCTTTAAGCCATTTTATTTGATTAACTCCAAACAAAATAAATGCCTGTAGTTGAATATCCCCAATGAAAGGGCCGAGGTTTTGCTCTGTTTCTTGATCTAACACAAGGTTGTGCAAATAGAATTCGCATAATAATCTCTGAACTTTTACCCCATAGTGCTTACAACAATTTATGAAATCATCAATTGTGTTAATTTGTATAGGGGCTCTTACTTTGATAGCCTTAATTTTTAATTGCAGATATCTTTCCATTAAAAATAAGGCATAATTCTTAGAAAGCACTCTACACGCTAGGACGTCAGTGTATAAAGAGCATAAGGTATCCATTTGTTTGATAACTACATCTAGCCTATGAGTTACCTTTGCGACTCTTTCTTCTTCCTTTCGCCATCCTTCAAAAGCCTAACTTTTAGACAAATTGACATTCCTTAGCTGATGTTGTAATTCTTCATACTTCTCTCATGGGACAGTTTGTTCTATAAGTTTTTCTACTACTTGCTGAGCTTGCATCAAACCCTCTTGTAGGGTTACTATCCTTGGGTCACTATCCCACATAGTAGTTGTAGGCGGAAGGTTCACTTGAATATTCTTATTGCATCGTTCTGTAATTATGGTTCGAACTTCTTCAGAAGACTGCGCCTCTATCTGAATTACCTTATCACAGACCGTTATGTCATATGTTTGAATTTTGACATGAGTAACAGCTGAATGTTGTTCCTTTTGATTTTGAATGGCAGACTGGAGCTGAGTCCTTTTGACCTTTTTTCTAAGGGGTTTTTCCACTGAGGTCCTTTTTGCTCTCTTCCTCATCTTTAGAATCTTGATTTGTTGTCGAAGTCGGATGATTACATTAAGTAGTCTTTGTTGTTCCTTTTGTAATCTTTTGATTTCCTCCGTTTGACTAGAAGGAATAGTTGTTCACGCACTCGGGCCTGGACTTTTTTCTTGACCAATTTCTTGATTTTTCTCCTGGGGCACTTCCTCATTATTCTGCTGATCGGGTTGTTCAGGGGTAGAAACCCTAGCTTGTTCTGCAATTTCCTGAGTAACTTCTTCTTCTCCCCTCTCTTCCTCATCAAATTCTTCAGGTGTATTTTGACTTGGAACAAATTGTTCCTCTTCTTCATCTTCATCATTTTTCTCTCTCGATGCACTTTCATCATGGTTGGAATGACTCTCTTCTTCTTCTTCCTTGTCACATAACTCTTCGAATGCACCCTTATCTTGAACAGAGTGCTCCTGTGGTGCTTCTTCTGTGTGGAGGTTGAGTATATTCTCCCATGTTGGCCAGAATCTAGGCCAATTCATCCTCTCGCAGTGGATTTTGCAATAGGCTTTCCTCACATTTCTCTGTTTCTTCTTCAGCCTGCCCAGATTGTTTGGTTTCTCCTTCTGTTTGTTCCTCATCATTTGATTTTCTTTCCTTCTCCCCTCCTTCCAATTGCGGGGGTTGCTCGTCCCCTTAATCAACTACTTTGATTAGTTGACTGGTTTTCCCTTAGGTGTTTTCTAGCCTCCCTCTGATCTATGCCAATCTAATGGATTTCCTCCATTTCAATGGTCTATTTGATGTATTTGCAGTATGCTTTCGTTTGGGGTCTGGCAAAGCCAGTCCCCCATTTATTGTAAAAATTAGCTCTTCCTAGCTGCTTTGTTGCTGAGCAAGACTATAGCTATCTATCAACCATATCAACCCGTGATGACTTACTACCAATTCTACATGGCGGGATTTTTTCATGCTTCGGGCAACATCATGTAGTAAAGAATTTAAAAATGCAGGCAAATTCATAGTGCATTTCTGTTTTATACAGCTAAAAGATTAAGGTGGCGTGGTCTTACCCCGTCTTTTCTACCTTCACAGGTAATGTAATTCTGAATAATCTTTGCCAATTCTGCCCACGGTTCTCCCACAGCTACTGGTACAACTCCCTTCCCACTTCGAGTCAAGTTTTTCCCTTCATCTTGGAAGATTTTGATGGCGTCGCACAGTCTTATCTTCTTCAGCGTCCACACAGATCTAGTGGTTGGTAGTCCTGAAACTTCTACAATTATATCGTCAGTGACTGCTATTTGTCTCCCTCTTACCATGGAGTGATATTCTTGCAAGTTCTATAAGAATTCAATTGCCACAGTCTTGTCAGACTCTTGTAGGCGATTAAGATAAACTATCCAACCCGCCCTTGTTAGGATTTCTCGTGCTGCATCTGAGACTATCAACACCTGTGGTTCTTTACGAATTGATCTTCCTCGCATGCTTAGCAAACTGTAAAAAAACACGGAGACGACAATGGAATAGTAGGTTCTTCAAGCTGTTAGCAACCACACTAAAAAATGACAGAACAACAAACTTGTTTAGAGTTTAAATTACTTGCTAATTGTTGTAGAGCATAATGCATAAATAATTTTGAAACAGTAAGCCATGCAAATTGAAAAATGATATACTGTTAAGCCTTTCTATTCTTGAGTAAAATTTCTTCAAATGGAAAACTGACACGTATGCCAGTGAATTATGAGGTCACATGCTCCCCCCTTGTAATGGGATAGGCCATCCTCGGCCGTCAAATGAGGGAGCGGCGTGCTAAACTGATGTGATGCAAAGTCAGAAAAGAGAAGCATATACCGAGATGCCATGTTTACAAGAATGATCAGATTTCCAAAATTGAGATGTATTATAGAATTGCTTAATAAATAAGAAACCGTTGCGATATGATGGAAGATTTGGAGGATATGAGAGTTGATGTGCACAAAATGTTTAGCGCAGTCACGATTAACTTTTCCATCATGATTGATTATAACAGATTTCATGTATTAGAGGTTCGAAAAGATTTATTTCATAATTTTATTTGATCCATTAGAATGTTAGAAGAAGGGATTCATAAGTGCTATTGGTGTAAAAATATTACCTCAATACCATCAACGGAGCTCTGTTTCCCACAGGTGTCCATAACCTTGACAGAGTTATTTGTTTCACCCATGGAACCATGATCCTTTGTGTATGTTTAAAAAAGTACTGTGGAATTTCAAAATGGAGGCCATTATGCTAGCTTGGTAACCAGATAAGTCATAATTCTATTCACTAGGAAGGAGTGAAAGGTGGGCAGGCTGGCTCGTAATGAGACCTCCTGTTCCAAGGACTTTTTATTTTTTTTTCTAATGTGCTTGTTAGACCATTTCCCTGGCATGGTGGCCATAATGGGAATGCCACTTCACTTTCTTCCTTATGATCATGGTAGGATGGCTCCCAATGAGACCCCCTATCCTTCATCTGACAAATCATGCTAGCAAATTATGTCAATGTTTTACTTTTTTTTCTCTTTTTATAAAGTACTTTCCCTTATTTATACACAAAGGGTGGTTCAACACTCCCTAAGACTAGGGATGGTGGAAGAAGTCTTAACATCTCAATAGAAAAATATGCTCTTCATTCTTATTCTTTATTAATGGTCAAGAAGGATTATGAAATTTTAAAAGGAACCATCATGATAAAAGATAACCAACCATATCGGTATTATTAGAACAATGACAGCAAGATAATCAATAGTTGTGTCCTTTCCTCTTTTCTCTTATTAATTCAGAGAAAATTCTTGTAAGGATACCGAATTTCTATGTAATTTGTTGATTTCAGCATCTTATAGTTCTCATATTCATTGCATAAGTGTATAGCTGTGTTCCAAAAGTGATCCGAATGATACAACAGACAAAAAGAAAAAGATAAAAGAAGTGCTATATACAAAATCATAGAAAAAACTTGAAACTACTATGCAGCAAAGAAAACAAGCACAAGCAAAATGCAAAGAATGTTGTGCTTTTGAAAAAGAACAACAAAAATGCTAATTTTGTTCCTCCACAAAAAGCAACAGCAGAAAACACCAGTTCTGTTCCTCCGCAAAAAGGAACAACATAAAATAAAAATGCGCCATGCAAAAGAAAAAAATGTTGTTCCTTTGGGAAAAGGAACAATAGAAACAAGAATGCTGCTCCTTTAGAAAAGGAACAACAAGAACGCAAATGTGTCATGCCTTTGGAAAAGGAATAGAAAAAACAAAAATGTGTCGTTCCTTCGAAAAAAGGAACAACAGAAACAAGAATGTTGCTCCTTCGGAAAAAGGAATAGCAGAACACGAAAACGTTGTTCCTTTTGGAAAAGGTACAACAAAACACAAAAATGTTGTTCCTTTGTAAAAAGGAACAACAAAAATAGAAAATGTTGTTCCTTTTAGAAAAGGAACAATAGAACACGAAACATGATATTCTTTTGGGAAAAGGAACAACAAAAAAATGCGAGTGTTGTTTCTTCTGAAGAGGAACAACGAAACGATGGAAATGATATTCCTTGTAAAAGGAACAGCAAAATGGTAAAGATTTTGTTCCTTTCGAAAGGAACAAAAAAGCGCAAATGCTTTACAAGTGAAAAATATATACAAGACAAAAAATTATGTACAGTGTAGGAGTAGTAGATATACTCAATGATCTAAGGGTGAGGAAGATTTCTCTTCCTCAACCAAAATATGCATGTCGGAGTCTTCACGAAGTTGCTAGTAGAAGGATTCCCGAATAAGCGGTTTGCGATATAATCGAACTTGGTGGACGTTTGCTTTAAAGGTATGTCCATATCCATCAATAGTGGTTAGATTAATGGTGCCACTATCATGTACCTTCTGGATTTCATGTGGTCCCAGCCAGTGAGTTTGAAGTTTCCCGGGAAATTCTTGGAACCTGGAGTCGTATAGGAGTGCCCAATCTCCTTTGTGGAAGACTTTATTTTTAATGAGGGCGTCATGCCATTTGGCTCACTGCTGTTGAATTAACGTAGTATGTTGAAGGGAAAAGAGCCTAATTTCATCTAGCTCATTGATCTACTGTAATCTATTAGTCTGAGCTTCGTCTAAATCTAGACCGACCTCTTGCACTATTCATAATGTCTGTATTTCAAATTCTATTGGAAGGATAGGTTCCTTTCCAAATACTAGCTGGTATGGTGAATAATCGGTAGTACTCCTCCATGTTGTTCTATATGCCCACAGTGCTTCTGGCAGTCTTGCAGCCTAATCGCATATGTGTGATGCAATGGTTTTTGTCAATATTACTTCTATTACTTTGTTTGTTCTTTCTACTTGACCATTTGCCTGTGGGTGGTATGGAGTAGTAATTTTAGGCTGAATATGAGAATTTTTTAGTGTGGCAGCAATTTTATTACCAGCAAACTAACATCCTCCATCTGTAATTATATCTCTTGGGAGGCCATATCTCACAAATATGTGGAACAGGAACTGTATGACTGAATCTTTTGTAGCTCTCAACAATGCCTCTGGTTCAACCCATTTGGTGACATATTCTATTGCTACCAGAATGTATGTTTTCTGATTTGATGATGGGTTAATTGGACCAACAAAATCGAGCTCCCATCATTCAAAAGGTTCAATAACTAGCTGTGGGTTCAGGGCATTTCATTAGCCTGTCTAGGGTGTCCTACTCTCTGGTAGCTGTCACAAGCTTGAACGAATTTCTTTGCATCTTTAAAGATCGTGGGCCAATAATATCATATTTGTAGAACTTTGTGACCAGTTCTCCGATTTGCGAAGTGTCTGCCACATGGTCCATCGTGACAAGCTTTCAAGAAGTCAAAAATTTCATCTTCATCGATGCATCTCCTGATGTGCATATCTGCCCCTGTATGAAACAGGTATCCCCCAATCGAAGAAAACCGAGTACTTTGCTGGACAATCTGCGTTCGTTCATTGGCGGTCAGAAGTTTTGGTAATTTGCAACATCAGCATACCAGGTTGTTTTAATAGTAACAGTGAACAGATGTTCATCCGGAAATTGATCTTCGACTGCTGCTGTATCTACTAGTCTTGGCATTTGTGAGAAAAAATTAGCTACAAAATTTTCCTTTCCTGGTCGGTCCTTTATTGTGACATCGAATTCCTGTAATAAAATCAGCCATCTGGTTAATCTACTGTTTGTAATAGGTTTATTTGTAAATATTTTATGGCAGAGTGATCTGTATATAAAATAACATTATATCCAGTGACATAATGCCTAAATTTATTAATGGCATGTATTACAGCGAAAATTTCTTTTTCAGTCACAGTATAGTTCAATTCAACTGGGGACAAATTTTTGCTAATATAGTAAATTGCATATGGTTTTTTATCTTCTTCCTGCGCAAGGACTGCTCCAATGGCTATGTCTGAAGCATCAATGAAATTTGAAATGGCAGATCCCAATTTGGTCCTCAGAGTACTGGGGCTGTTGACACAAGCTTTTTAAGATTCTCAAAAGCACGATCACATTTTTCTGTCCAGACAAAGTCAACATTCCTGGTTAGTGCATATAAAGGTGCAGCGATATCAGAAAAATGTTCTATAAATCTTCTATAATAACCAGAGAATCCAAGAAAACTGCGTACCTCTATTTGAGTGGTAGGAGTAGGTATTAACAAAATTATTTTAATTTTGGCCGGATCTACCTGTATTCCAGCTGCTGAAATATAATGGCCTAGAATAAGTCCTTCAGTCATCATCATATAGCATTTTTCATGGCTCAGATAGAGCCTGGTGGTAATGCATCCCTGCAACACTTTTTCTAGTGTGTCTAATGCTCGGCCGAAATCATCTTCGTATGGTGTAAAATCATCCATATATACTTCCAGCCCTTCATTTATTAAATCTGAAAAAATGTTGAGGATAGCCCTTTGAAATGTGGTAGGGGCATTGCATAGGCCAAAAGGTAAAACTCTATAGGAAAATTTTCCCCAAGGACAGGTAAAAGTAGTTTTGTCTTGGTCTTCAAGGGCAATTTGAATCTGATTGTATCCACTGAAGCCATCCAAGAAAGAAAAGAATTTCTTCCCTGCTAACGTATCTAATACCTGGTCAATAAATGGAAGGGGAAAGTGGTCCTTTTATGTTGCTTTATTTAGTTCTCTATAATCTACACAAATCCTCCATTTTCCATTCTTCTTTGGTACCACCACAAGTGGAGAGACCCATTTTCTATCGGAGATTGGGTAAATAAAGTTCACATCCAAAAGTTTTTGAAGTTTAGCTTTTAGAATGTCCTTTAGGTGAGGATTAAGTCTCCTTTGTGGTTGGTGAACAGGTCTTACATCCTTCTCTATGTAAATGTGGTGTGTACATAACTGGGGGTCAATTCCTTTCATGTTAGGATAATTCCATGCAAATGCTTCTTTATGTTTTCTCAGCAGCTGAATTAGCTTGTGTTCTTGTTCTGGAGTCAGGTTTCCATTAATGTTTAAAGTTTTTCCCGACTCAATTTCTACAATTTTTCTATTTGATACAGAGGTAGTAGGTATTGTTTGATCATTGGTATCTTTGAGAGGATCCTCTACTAATTCACTATCAAATCTTGCTTCTATCATCTGGCATTGTATGTGGGATCTAGATTTAGCCTGGCTAAGAAAGTTGTTAATAACATCATCCTCTGTTTGATATTTGAAATCAAGGGAATCTTCTATGGTTAATGGATATCTAATATTTTCAGTGAGGTATAATACAGGATGTTTGTTAGTTTTCATTATTGTGACACTTGGCTAGGCTGGAGGATACAAGGCTAGATTCTTGATATTAGCCCCTCTAGTTATGGCCATAATACCTTGCTGACAGCTAATGTAAGCATCACTAGTTGCAAGTAAAGGTCTACCTAAAATCAATGGATGTCCATCAAGTCAGCGTTTGGGGTTTATTATCAGAAAGTTGGCAGGATACTCCCAGGAATCAACAGATACCATGACATCATGTAGCGTGCCTTCTGGCCTAACCACAGATCGGTCGGCCAGTTCTAATAAAGTGGAGGTTGGTTCTACTGATGTAATGCCCAGTTTTTGACAAGTGGTCATTGTTAGGATATAAATTGCAGCCCCTAAATCAACTAAGGCATTTGCAAAACCTTGCCCATGGATTTGTACTATTACTATCGGATTTCCTGGGTCTTCATATTTAACGAGTGTTTCTCTTCCTGATATTAGGTCGGATAAAGTGCCAACTACTTGGACTATTGAGTTATTTGTTATTCTCCTCCTTGGTTTTTTTATACATATCTCCTTTATGGTATTTGTATATATTGGAATGTCTTGGATGGCTTGGAGGAGTGGGATTTTTATGTACAGATTTTTAAGTTCTCCCAGAATGTCAAAATCAGGATGTTGTGTAGGTTGAGGTATAATTAGTCATTTTGGGAATGGAGGGGACGATGTGATTACTTGATTATGAGTTTGTTTTCAGGTCACATCCTCTTCTTGCAGTGGTTGTTCTATAGGTAATTGATTTTCAACTTGAGCAGTTTTATCTCCCTCTATTTCAATGATGCGCCCAGATCTCAATTGAAGGTCATTATACTCCCTTAGATTGGTTCCTATGTCTAGTGTTTCAATTATTTGAATAGATTGGACCGGTCTGTTATTGGGATTAGGGTTGGGCTGGGCTGGGAGTTGTGGTCTTAAATTAGACTAGGGGTTTTGTTGTAATGCTGGCAGTGTAGGTTGAGGGAGTGGAATGGTTCCTACTAGCTGGTTCATCGGTCTTTTCTAGTTTGTCTGCCAGGCTTCACTCTGTGAAGTAGGAGGGGACCATTGTGGTGGATATACATTATTTTACCAATATGGTGGGGTATAGGGAAAATTTGGCCAACTGGGTTGACTTGATGGATTCGGCCATGGTAATGATGAAGGAAATGGTTGTTGTGACCAATTTAAGAATGGAGATTTATTTTTCCACATAGTACTGCATTACTGAGCATGATATTATGGAGTATGAAAAGAAGAAGTTGGGTTAGAGAACATACCTGATTGTCGTGGCTGCCATTGACGACGTTGACTAAGTAGGTACATTGATTCTGGCTCTTCCTCCACTTCCTTGTATACAACTTTCAATCCAAGAAGTGAGGGATAGCTTTCCGTAGAATGATATTGTGTAGAAATGGGACAAGCTTGAACCGCATCTAATGGAAATTCTTTGTGGCTGTGTTTCATTCTGCACCTAGGACAGAAGATTGCCAAATTTTGTTCTGCCTCTGCTTGCTTCTACTTGGCCTACATAATATCAAGTTGTGTTGTCAAAGTCCCTAATATGTCTGTTTTAAAATTTTCTAATAAGTTTCCAATTTCTGCACGAGTTACTCCTTCTGCAGAAGTTCTATTAAATAGATCATGTTCTGTTGGTTTTAGTCTTGTGCTGCCTCTTGAACTCCTAATATATAAATTAATAATGTCAGCAAAATTTTCCTGGTAAATATCTCCTTTTCCCATAAGGTTTAATGTTTCAATCCATTGTTCCTTAATTCCTCTAATTAATGTAGTTTTCAATACATTATCAGGTAAGGGTAATGATGCATAATGAGATCTTTGAAGATTATACTGAAGACGTTCAACATATTCCTCTAATGTTTCATTTGGTCTAGCCACCATCTGAAATATTTCATCTTTCAACTCTCTAGACCTACAATAATCCTGATATTTTCTTAGAAAGGATTCTTTCATTTGATCCTAGTTATTTATAACACCACCACCCAAACCCATAAACCATCGTAAAGCAGCTCCTTTTAATGTAGAGGGAAATAATTTCAGCTTTTGGGGGTCGGTGGTATAGTCATAACCTCTACACAACACATCAAATTCAAATAAGAATGCATCAGGGTCTTCTGATGTAAGGCCATGAAATGTAGGGATATGCTGGAGAGGAATTGCTTTCATAGGAGCATTAGCTGTAGTGTCCACGATGGGATATTGCTGTGTCAAAGTTTGGGTGTTTGGCTGGTTTTGGGCCATTTGGTCAAATATGTGCCAATAATCTTCTGGGATATCTAGGAGGGTATTCCTAGGCTAACGAGGAGGATTGGTTTTAACAGGAATGTCCTTAACAACACTTCCTTTATCTGGGATGATGAGAGTTCTTAATGTCTGGGGAGGGTTTGGCTCTTGAGGTTCTTCAACTTCGTTATGGATGATTTTTGCAGCACTTCCCTTATCTGGGCTGCTTAATGGCAGAATTATCCCAAGAGGAGATTCTAGTTCTTCAATTTCCTCAGTTTCTCCTCGCCCTTCACAAAGGTTGCTAAGGTTCCCTTCTTGCAATGATTTTGGGCTAGAATTCTCAATTTCTTGAAACTCCTGCTCTTCGATATGACTATGCACCTAAGCAAGGGCTACAGATGGTGATCCTATGGCCTGAAGGGAACTAGTAGGTTGTCTAGAAGTGACTTTTCTAAGCCCTACTAGAGGCTAAGATTCTTCTTTCTTAAGGATTTCGTCTATAAAGGTCGATCGTCCAAGGGTCACCGGCCCCTTAGCTTTATCAGGTTTGGGTAGAGGTTTGGGATTATTTTCAGGGTTTTTCTGCTTAGTCATGCACATGAATCAGCTACTAATTTCTACGGAAAGAAAACATCAACAAATCTGCAGGAAAGTAGGCAGGGGAGCAAGGCTATTACATACTCCGCACACAGGTTCTTACCTTCCGTTTTTAAAACCTAATTCTTTCCTAACAGGTTCTTACACTACTCTAGAAAAGAGACAAATGGCTACACTCTTCCCTAGCAACGACGCCAAAATGTCGAGCAGTAAAAAGGGTCTTTTTAACCTCTATTTACCCTACATTAATTTTCAATGCAAGAACGATTTGTTATTTCAAAGAGTGTACTCAGTTTGAGGCGGTCATTTGTCAGAGTAATGCTATGTAGTATAGTGCCCTCAATACAAGAGTAAATGGATGCTTGAAATGAAATCTATTTGCGGAAAGAAACTTAGAATTCAAATCATGTGTTCAGAAAGCTACAATAATTTATCATTCTAGGGTACAGTAACAGTAACTCTTCCCTCTGTAAGCTAATGCAATTAAAGAAGCACTCAAAAGAAGGATCATCAAACTGGGAACTAGACAGTGTAGGTCAATGTTCACTATAGTTTCAAACCTTCTGCACACCAAAGCAATGATGATCTTCGAATAACAAGAAATGGAACAACAAATATCTTTATGAATAAGATTGAACAACAACACCTTAACCTATGAATGCAGTAATAGTTATAACCTACGGGAACTAAGTAACAACTTCCAATTTGAATAGCAACTAGAAATGGAATAGCAAACTCTCAAAAATAAAGTATAGAGCAGCAATTGGAATCGAAATGTACGGCTACCCAAGTTAAACACGCAACATCCTTAATTAGTAAAATGAATAGTAATCAGAGCTCGATACAGTATACATGAATGATAGCTATAAAATAGTAGCAATTGTATTAGAACAACAATTGTTTCAGAACGGAAATGGTTTCAGAACAACAATGGTAACAGAGCAGTAATTCCGAATGAATAGAAGTCACTATTTTAAGAGTAAATCATAGAGTAGTACTGATCCAAGAACATACAACTTGGTTAATATGTAAGGAATAACAATGCTATGTGATTTATCGGGAGGAACACTAATGCAATGTAGAGTTAGGATGATAACATAGCATTCTTGCGTGAGTAACAGTAATATTTAATCAAGTATAATAGAGCCGATATGTAAAACAGTAAAGTGCTTTAGATTACTGAGTAGAGTGAAAGAAAGAAATAAAACCACACATGAATGACAAGTATGATACAGGAGAAAGTGATCCACCAGGGCTGGGCCCTTAGCCTCTAGGGACTCACTGCTTCAGGCTACTCTAGAATCAATGATAGAACAACAACCGGGTTTTAATATTAAAATATGAAACAGAGTTACATGGACTCGCTCTTCAAAGAGAGTCAATGATCAAACTTCAAGTACCAAATAAAATTTCATAAAAATAATAATAGTCCTCTCCCCAAGCTAAGATTTCTACCCTTTTTATAACAACCAAACGATGATATTAACAATGCAGCAGATCGTTAAGATAGCAAGCCCTCAGGATCAAAGGATCCCGAGGGATTCATCAAGCTATCAACTTGCAGTTATCTTCTTGTTCTTTTGTGCTGATTGGAGATCTCCTTTTCCTTTTTTCGGTTGTTACACTCCAATTTGGATTGCCTTGTTTGAGCACGGTTCCTTGCCAAAGGGACAACAGTTAACTTGGTCTCATTCCTTCCTTTGGTATGAAAGTCCTTCGTTTTCTCCTCTTTCTGCATAGAAAAGGGGTAATTATTAGAATTTCATATTCCATATAAACCTTCGATATTTTATCATATTTTCTACCATATGCTTAGCTCATGATGTGAGAAGGTTGTGAATATTGAAGAAAAGATAAAAAAGTAAATGAAAATAACATACCTTCTCCAGTGCCCAACATGAAGGATGTAGTAGATTCAGAGGATGGAAAACTCTGGAAAGAGGGCATGGTTGATGAAATGGCATCTTTGCACAAAAATGAGGCTTGGGGTCTAGTGGAGTTGCCGGCTGGAAGGAAACCCATTGGAAACAAATGGGTGTTCAAAAAGAAGACAAATGTAGAAGGAAAGTGGAGAAATACAAAGCTCGGTTGGTAGCAAAAGGTTATTCCCAGGTGTCGGGAATTGATTTTGGTGATATGTTTTCTCCTATTGCCAAGGTAAATTCTATTAGATTACTTTTATCTATTGCTGTTTCTTTTGATTTTGAGGTAGAACAAATGGATGTGAAGACAGCATTTCTTCACGGGGATTTGGAAGAGGAAATCTACATGAAGCAACCTGAAGGCTTTGCGGTGAAGGGTAAGAAAGAACTAGTATGCAAGTTAAAGAAGTCTCTGTATGGGTTAAAACAGTCACCAAGGATGTGGTATCAGAAATTTGATACATTTATACGGGGACTGGGCTTCACTAGAAGCAAAGCAGATCATTGTGTGTATTTTAAATTAATTGGTGATTGTGTTATTTATCTGGTCTTGTATGTGGATGATATGTTGCTGGTTGGAAATGACAAAGAAATTATCCAGGATTTGAAGACCCAATTGTCCTCCAAATTCGACATGAAACATCTCGGTGCTGCAAACTATATTTTGGGCATGGAAATTAAAAGAGATCGGGCAAAGAGGAAGCTCTGGTTAAACCAGAGGAAGTATGTCGAGACAATATTGCAGAGGTTTAATATGCAGGATAGTAAACCCGTAAAGGTTCCTATTCCTGTAGGTGTGAGGTTATCTGCTGAACAGTGTCCCAAGACACAAGAAGAGGAAGAGGACATGTCCCGTGTTCCATATGCAAGTGCAGTCGGTAGCTTGATGTATGCAATGGTCTGTACTAGACCAGACATTGCACATGCAGTGGGAGTATTGAGTAGACTTATGTAAAAACTAGGAAAGGACCACTAGATAGAAGTGAAGCGGGTTTTTAGGTATTTCTATGGAACTAGTGATTATGGTTTGTGCTACCAAGGAGCACGATTGGAAAAAATGTTGGATATTTGTGGCTTTGTTGATGCAGACTGGGCTGGAGATCTGGATTAGAGAAGATCTACAAGTTGGTATGTGTTTACCCTATTTGGAGGTGCAGTCAGTTGGATGAGTAAGAAACAATCTGTAGTGGCACAATCAACTATAGAGGTAGAATACATGGCAGCCACTCATGCAAGCAAGGAAGAACTTTGGTTGCAGAGATTGTGTTCAAGTATGGGATTAGTAGAGGGAGCTATAAGGATAGACTGTGACAACCAAAGTGTAATTTTCTTGACAAAGAACCTCCGCATATCATTCAAAAGACAAAGCACATTGATGTTTAGTATCACTTTGTGAGGGATATGATAGAAGACAAAAGTGTGTTGCTGGTAAAGGTGGACACTTTGAAGAATATTGCAGATGCACTGACAAAATTTGTGAGCTCTGAGAAGTTCTCTTGGTGTAGAGAGACAATGGGCATTTCATGGCTGGAAAAATGACTAAGCTCTCTTGTGCCCCCCTATGGAAACAAAACAACAAGTGGGAGAATGTTGGGTTGTGTTATATTCTTTCCACTACTAGCCCACGTAGTTAACTGGGGGGTTAGAGGGGGGTGGAGCCCCCCTTTGTTGTGCCAATTGTATAGCGGATAGGGGGGGCACAGGGGGTTTGAGGTGTACTGGTAACCCCACTTTATGTGGTCCGGGATAGCGCCCCAGAAAATTTTGGTTTTGGAAACTATGTTAGGTTGGGCGGACCCAACTATGGTTTTGTGCATGATTTTGGCACATTTTTTCTAGACGCGATGGATTTTGGTCCATGGTATTAGATGCAATGGTTTTTGGTCCATGGTATTAGATGCTTCGGCATGTGTAAATATATATTATAACATTGAAAGGAACATAATGAAAAATCAAGTTGGTAGTCCTGGTTTTGGGATCCGGGGGAAAATCTCTGTGTATATGCGTTTTTTGTGTTATGCTCTCACATTGTTTATTTTCTGTGTTTTAGAATTCGTATGTAGGTAATTTATGTACAGGGTTAAAACCTACACCTATGAGAGGGGGACTCCAAGATCTTCTACATGAAAGAGAAAGACAGTACTATAGGTCCTAAAACCAGACCTACAGGATGCTTAGACAGTCCTAAAGGAGACACTGTCCAAACTACAAGAGACCCAAAAGCTTGAGGAAAAGATAGGGGAACAACCATAGGTGAAAGGGGAAGCACAAGAGCTACAAGAACCTGACCCCTAGCTTAGTCTTTTCTCCTATTAAAATCTACTTGAGGGAGGCAAGATAATCCCACAAAAATTTGCAATTCCACTATTTTTCAAATTGGAGAAAGAAAGAGTGAGACCACATAGGTGGATCCAGATAGCCAAATCCAAAGGAGTTGAGGATGTTGGCCATGTGGAGAACAAACTCAGGGAAATGGGCAAAGAATTGAGTGGTCTTAGAGGCAGAGAGGCCATTACAAGAAGTTACCTTGAAAATGAGAATGAACTACTAAGGAGGCAGCTGCAAGAGAAAGAGAATTAGCTGGCATACATGGCCAACTTATCCATGGAAGCATTACAATGCAGAACACTAAGCAAATCTTATCGCCTCTATCTCAAGGATCAATGGCTTCAATTCCAAATAAAGACTTTGGCACAAAGAGGCATAATTCCTTTCCAAGACTATAGGTAGTTCATAAATTTGTGTGACCAAAGAACCTCATAGGATAAGGAAAAGATGGCAGAGTTCTACCTACAAAACATAGCCCTCACAGACATGAATGTGTGGGACCCTAATTCCAAGCTACGGGATATGCAATTAATGGCCATGGCCTCATGGCTGAACCATGAAGAATTGAGGGCAATAGAAATGAAGAGATTGATAATAAAAGATCAGAATGAACCATTGATGATAAGATTTGAGCCATTAGATCCTATAGCAGTCATTAACACACACAACCTGCTTGCCAATGACCCTTGGATTGCCCCTAAATATCTAGCCGCTTAGGCACAAGCCATTGCACATTTTGAAGATATAAAAAGGCTACTTGGGGATGACTGTGTGCATGCATGCATGAGAAGATGGAACACCCTACCCCACAGCTTGCAGATTAGAGAATACCATTCCCCAATGAGGCTGAGGGAGGTATTGAAAAGAGTGCCAATGTACAAGCACTCCATGCAAAGGCTGAAGGTCAACTAAATTGGCCTCAAATAGAGTCCTCCACTCCTATTAAGCATGCTGAAAGGAAGAAGAGAAGAAGAAGAGGAGTAGTGGAAGGAAATAGATAGAACAACATGGTTTTATGACTAACATGAGTAGACCACATCAGAAGCTTGGGATGTTAGGGAGGCCACCAGGGCCATAAAATATGAGGAGACTGACTAAGTTTCTCAGAGGATGAGCATCAGCTTCAATAGGGGGTGATTATGAGCCTCATAAATGGGTAATTATATGGGTTCATTTTTCCTCCTAACCTAGTCAAATCAACCATTCTCTTAGCTTTTTGTATGATTTTCTGATTATATTTATGCTTATAGAGCGAGTTCAGTTAGTTATGATGCCATGTGGTCTAACATGTATTTATTGTAGATTATTAATGGATTTCAAGGTTAAATACAAGGATCTAGTGGTCAAATGGTAGCAATAACTTGAATTAGACAGAGGAGAGGACTTATAGGAGGGAATCCCCCTCATTTATTACTCCTCACTTCGAATTCCCCTTCATTCATCTCGGAGTACAAGCAACCGAATCATGCACTACTAGGCAGCCGAGCAAGTGGAGGATGACTGATAGTTATCTCAAGTTTTGGGAGCCAAGCCTCCTTTATTTTACAGAATCTATTGGTAGCTTTAGATGTATAAATAGAGAGGCCTAGGGCCTCACTAGGGTCGACTTTTTCCCTATGTAATCTCTACTCAAAATTCGAGCTTATTTTTGTGTAACAGTTTTATGTGACCTTGCTATTTTTTTTTTTTTATAATAAAGATAGAATCCTTTTTGAGCTAGCACTGAGTTACCTCAAAGGGCTAAAGCTCTTGGGTTAGGGCCCAATCCAAGGATCCATGATTCTCTTTACTTTTATTTGTATGTTTTACTTCGGTTTGTAGATTAATTTGTTGTTAGATGTATTCCTTTTATGGTTAAGAATAGGTTGCTTTTTATGATTTAGTAGTTTGCTTCCATTTGTGCTTTCTGTAGCAGGTTAAGCAGTGATCAAAAAATATTCATAAGGCTAGAAATAGTTCCTTGGAGTCTCTTCCTCTCTCTCAGAACATGATTCGAGGCAAAGACTCTCTTGCTACCACAAAAACACAGATTTTCCTCATTCATAGGACTTCTAGTGTTTGCAACTCTTTAGTAGGTTAATAGTCCAATTTTGATTTGCTTCAGATCTCCTTCATCATGTCCATTTCCTAATTTGTAATAGTCCTCTTTCATGCTTTCCTTTCCTACAACATTTCCTTTCATAGATCATGGTTTAGAGAATTTTAATGCAAAACTCTGTTCTCCTAAATGCACTCATTTCATTTGTTGCTAGATTTTCTTGGTTGACTATTAGTTCCTTTGTAGCATATCTCTTCCAGTAGTAGGCTAGCTTATCAACAATCACATCCTCCATCTGATCCATGCCCTACAGGTCTCCCAAACGTCACGTCCATTCTGCCTTAGTTTCCTTCTTTTTTCATAGAACTTCTTCCTCTCTCCTTGAGCAAATCCAATCATCTTTCTCTCTCTTGTTGATTCATGGTAGATCTTAGGTGCCCTAACATGTCATTCCAACCTTCATCCACCTTTTTGACCCACTCTCACAACATCAAAAACGCAGAAATTTCTCTCGGCGTTCTCCTGTAGGGCTCTCGTAGTTTCCCTGCTTTCTGCTTGTAGTTTCCCTATGTCCTCCTGTAGTTTTTCTTGTAGGCTTTCTTTTGAAGGCTGAGTGTGGGAAAAGCCTCCAAAATGCCACCTAAGACTTCCTAGGATCCATCCACACCATCCTACATCCTCCCAAGATCCAAAAACACCCTCTAATGCCACTTGTTCACTGCCACACTCACAAACAATAAATTAGATGCATGTCAAATTCACATAAAACACATAAAAGTCCAAAAATATTTCTTTTTCGTATTTAATTCTAGAAATAGCATGGGTAGGTTTTGTTTTCTTTCTTGAGTAGGTAATGGAATTGCTTTCATGGTTTTCATAGTGTTTTTGGCAAAAGTAGAATTAGCTTATTAATTGGGGTTTACTATGTCTTGCTTTACATTCCAGTCTCTTTCCTTTCTACAATGAGAGTAGCTTCTGTAGAGTAATATTTCTTTCTTTCATCACACATAGGGCATCTTCTGAGATCTATAGAATTTGGCTTGAGCTCCTAGTGATCTTGTGCCGACTGATGAAGTGACAACCTATAGTGAAAACTAGTACTTGTGCATACAACAACGATGCTTCCAAGTTTGTTACGAACTACCAGGTTGATAAAAGTAAAGTTTGCAGCTTAGGAGTTGTAGCATTCTTGCTGCAATACTGGCGGTCACCAACGTGGTATCAATGATATAAAATATGGGATATGTATATGGCTCGTCGGAGACGTTGGTAGGAAAAAATATCCAAGGAATGAAAGGATAATCGATCATATCTATATCATTGGGGTCTAATTTGAGACGTATGTTGATCAAGTGAGAAGGTGGCTTGGGGGAACAATCATGCCCCCAAGTGTTAGATGCTTCCCCTCATCATCTGACGATGGAGGGGACTAATCAGGTGGGAATGATGCCCACTATATGGATGTGTTTGCAGAGTTTCATTGTGTTCAAAGTGCTCAAATAAGGGATTCAAGCATTCGGCCCTAATGGCACAATATCCTTTAGAGGATGATGAATAGGGGCTTATGTTCCCCCCAGGTGAATGTATCTATAATAGCAGACTCTAAACACACTTTGATGATTTGGTTTGCCATTTTTTATGTTATGGATGTATTCTCATGGGAAGAATGGATAAAGGATGTAGTAAGAGAAAGGAAGTGGTGGATTAAAATTTTGTTTTGCACTGCATGTATGAGTCAAATGGACTAAATTTTTGGGTTTGCATACATGATATCACTATACAAAAAATTGGATTTGGATATAATGAACTTATGCTGACCTAAACAATACAATGGTTGAACAACAACAATGTCTAAGGGACTGGTTGTTAATATAAGATAGAGGAATGATTAAGTGGATCATCCTTAGAGTGATTTGAGTTTATAGGAGACCCTAGCTGTTCTTCTGAATGGGTAATAATAATGGTGGTAGAGTGAACACTACTCAATGCATTAGGAGTGTTGGGAAGAATTGCTTCTCCTGGACTCTAAAATATGGATACCCCCTTACGCAAACATTGAGTGGAAATGCAATGGCCACAAGGTGGATTTGTTTCAAATTCATGGGTTCAAACTAAGGGGTTATTGAACCAATTGACCTCACCATGGATGAAGTGTTTAGATTCCACAAAATATTGATCATAGTTTTACAATGGAAGGAAGTACGCATGATGGTGCATATCATTCCAAGGATAATCAAGGGTGGTCATGACTTCCATGATGTATTCATTAGAAAAAATGGGAGGATAAGAGGAAGAGAGACCACATGGTGAAGAGGAACAACCTGAGGCATCTTCATGAGAGACAAGGTTCACATACACATTTTCGACAAGGGGATATGGATGAACCAATGTTGCGATCGAAGTTTTCGTTGAAGAAGGTTCAATGGAATAAAAATAGGAAACATTGAGAGAGTCCCAATAGATTGATCCCATGGATGATGAAAGGTAGAGAATAGGGGTAGTACTATCCATCATCTCGAAATTAGGAGGAGGGATCATGATTGGTGGTTGAGAGACCTTCTATTATGGCATAGGAGTTGTTATAGAAATATTTGGGCACTGCAACCCCAATCACATATGTCCATAAACCAAGGGCTTCTAAGTCCCTAAAAGTGTTGTTTCATACCCTAAAGGAGAAAGGTCAGCTGATTACATCATCTCCCAGAAGTTCTCCCTGGAAAACTACTCAGAACTAGTCAAAATTGGACGATACAGACTGCTCAATGCTAAGGGTGCGATGCATCTCTCCTGCCACATGCAAAAAGTGCGATGCATACTAAAAATCCCTTCTGTAGGGTGCTATGAGCGAGAACAGACAAATGATAGAGGTAGTTGGCTAGGTGGAAACCGAGAGAATCTTTTAGAAACTACCCATTTGACACTTGGCTCTCTGAGTTCGCCCATGGATGAGTAAGAGATCATGAATCTCCGAGTGGAACCAAGAACTATCAGAGAGAGGAAACTAATCAAAATCCTAGAAGCTAACTCACCGACCTACAAACATCTATATATGTCTCCCTCATCCTAAAGATCTAGAGGCTGCAATTTTGCATCTTGTAAGGAAGTGCTATTGGTTTGTTTGTGGAACATCATGGTGTTGGGTGATCTAGCTTTTCATGAGGTGAAGAAGGGCTTTCATGTTGGGAGGATGGCATTGGGTCATATCAATGGGCTGTAATCCTCTCTTCTACTACTTCTATCAATAAAGATATTTGAGTTTTCCTCCATATTTTTGTATGTCTTTGAATCTTGAATTGATATATGCATTTGTATGGTTAATATATATCTGATCCTATATTGTTTATGATTATAGATCTCTATGCTTTGGTAGTATTATGCTGCCTTGACTCTATAGGTGCTCTTTGAAACAGAACAAGCGAGGAAGGAGTGGCAATGATCTATGAAAGGGGAGAGGAAACAAGCAAGGAGCCAAGCGAAAGACTGAGGTTAGTACTCTCTGCTTCTCTCTCATCTATTTCTCATAAAGGAAAATGAAAGTGACTTTAGTTTGTTTGTTTCTAAGATAGCTACCCATCTTAGTTGGACTTGCAACTCTGAATGGACACTAATTTTCCCGATAACAAAATGCCGACTCCGCCGGGGAGCGAATGACTTGTTTGCTTGTTTCTAGTTTGCTTACTTTATAAACTACAAATGGAGCCTAAAGTTATGCCAGCTAGCCTTCGAACTGATTTTTCTATGCAATTGCAAAGTAGATAAACGTTGCTTCATCCAATCTCTGGGTTAATTTATGAATTAAACATCTGACTTGCAAACATCTTAATTGCCCTGGTGGTGGCTCAAGTAACCTCATTTGATCAGCCCCTATGTTTTGTATTTACTGAATATCATTAGCTCAGCCTAAATCCCTAAACTAAGCTGCAAACAGTGACCAAAAACCAAGCTAAAGTCTTGTCCCTGGACCATCGCAATATCTCCTTTTGACAGTCTGGATGCATCACACCTCCTGTGTTCTGTAGGTGAGATGCATCCCTGTTTCCCTGTGTTATAGGTGCGATGATAAGATAAGACTGTTTTTGCCTCCAGATTTTGGTTTTTTATTCATTTTATTCAGCTTTATTAAGGAGTTTTGTTGTCTGTGATCAGTATACCATTGTTGAAACTCCCTTCCTTTGCATCATTCAGCCTCCATTGTACAAATAATTGTGAATTTTTTTTTTATGTATTTTTTGCCATTTACGGTTCTCCTTTACGAAAAAGTAGCTTAATCGAACTGTCGCCTTTTGATTTGGAAGTGTCGCAAGTGTCGTTTTCAATCAAAGAAAAGAATCCTACTCTTTTTTATAGTCAATTACACTATTAATCTTGTATTTGATTTGAATTAATAGTATTTCAAGTGTCGAAAGCATTTTTCAAATTGAAGTTGAAAGTGTTGCTCTTAGCCTTCCTTTCGTTTTTTAAATTCAAATTTTCAAAGTGTCGTCTTAGCCTTCCTTTTGTTTTTTGAATTCGAAATTGCAAAGTATTGTCTTAGTCTTCCTTTCGTTTTTTGAATTTTAAATCACAAAGTGTTGTCTTCGTCTCCCTTTTGTCTTTTAAAGAGAAAATTGTTAGTACTGTCGGTTTGAAAGAAAATATAGTTCAAATTTGTACTTAGCATTCTTTTGTCATTCACACATTATGAAAGTGAAAACAAATACATGCATGTGCAATTGCATTTAGACTACTTGTTGATTTTGATTTAGGACAGTGCATCTAGTGTGTGCTCTCTGCTCTATGTTGAAATAATTTCTCTCCTCTTTCCTTAGTAGCTTGGATTTTCATTGCAAAAAGAAGAGTAAATGACTATTTATCATCTTAGATTGCATATTTAGGAATTTTATATCTACATCACGTGGTGAAACTTAAAGGAAAACTTCTTAAGAAAGATCAACTGTAAAATAAATTCAATGAACATAAAAACACTTTGGAACCTAACACGCAACATTTAGAAGTCTAGGCTAGATATGTATTTCGGCATCGTAGAGCCTAGTAACTATCGCTTTCATCGTAGTTTGGGTGATTCCTCCTCTTTGAGACGACAAGTTCCAGTATGGACTTGTGCTCCCACGTACCGTCGAGTATATATTGGGAGACCACAATAGGCTATATCATTTATCCTTAGGAAGCCATGTCTGCCGCCCTATCGATCGCAATGCACTGAAAAAACATTAGGGAAGATTAACTACCTTACCATAAAAAGTATTCTGCAGTTTTGCGATTGGTTTGGTAATCCCTCTGTCTAGATTTCCAAAGTAGTCACTTTCGTTCCTTTTCGGACTCCTTAAAAGAAAAGGTCCATCTGAGCACTTGTCACTTCAGGCTCATTAAAAATTGAAGGTGACTAGAGTCATCTTTAGCTTTTTCTTGACTCTTAAAAATTGAAAAATCAAGTTGTGTCAAAGCGTCATAAAATTTATTTTAATCAGAATAACGTCACTATTCCCTTATTGAGTCTACCAACCAGGGATTTCCCCTTGGGGGAAATCCTAGTCCTTTCTCCTCTTGGGGAGATGTTGTTGCACCTCATATGGCCACATTGTCCCTTCCAGGACTGACAATTAGCCTGCCAGTATGGCTATTCTCAACCTCTGTCATTCAAAGCACTGTGATTCCTGAGCAATCAAATCAGCAACCGGATGATGCTACAGTTACCCCCCAACCTTCTACTTCATTTGTTTCTCCCTCTCCTTCTTCCTCTTCACTTGGTGAAGCTAAAAACCAAGTAATTGAGAAGAAGAAGAAATGGAAGGAGAAAAAGAAGAAGAAGCCAATCGCAAAATGGGGCAACCAAGCATCGTCTAGCAAAAATCCACACACTGCACCATCCAAACCTAAATCTCCATGTCTCATTTGCAAAGGGGACCACTATCATCGATATTTTCCTTGCATCCCATGGATCTTAAGGGACTGGTCTCCCCACTTGCACAATCTGGTGTCCTTAACCTCTGACAATCATGTTGAAAGTACATTGTCAACTAGTGAAAGTGAAGTTAATGGACAGAAAGGAAGATATAAGTTTCCTTGTAGACTGTGTGAAGGTGATCATGCCCTCCACCATTGTCCCTTCTTGGACGAAGCTAAAAGAGTCTTGGAAAACCGTCCTGCTTCACCACAACGACTTTCTCATGGATACAAGAGACTCTTGCCATGTCCATCGCTAGTTGAAAATCTGAATGACACACCTTTGTTGTCAATCAAAGCACCTATCATTGAAGATAAACCCTCTAAGTCCACCTCAGACCAAAGTCAACAGGTCGAGACGGCAGTCGACCAAGTCTTGTCTTGAGAAGGTCCACCTTCAGTTGATACTGTCACCAAAGAGGATGACGACGACACCTTTCAAATTGTTGAATTGAGGCTTCTGTGATCCATAATAGTTGAAAGAATAACTTCGGTGTAAATCACATGTAGACAGACATTTGTCGACGCGTTTTGAACCAACCAGTGTGGTTCATCGTCAGGACAAGTTGAAGAAACAGGTCCAGCTTTGCATGCTAAATAGTCTGAGCAAAGCCTCCAACGGCTATCTTGATCAACGACTAATTTTGGCTTAGGGACTGTAGTAAAAAAGTCAACTTGATAATTTAATGGGAGTTAGTTATCATACCTTAAATTATATAAAAGAAAAACTTATAGATGTTGTTTACGTTATTAGTATATTAAAAATTGTAACTTCTATGGGAATTAGAAAGACCTAACTTCTATATATATATCTATCTATCTATCTATATATATATATAA
>APFE030837333.1:0-13436 GCA_000404065.3 Pinus taeda
GCATAACATTTTCTCGATTGACTCTGTTAATTTAGCACTATGGAGATTCATAGGGGATTTTATCAGAAATACATATATGTATGATGAAGAGATTGTTCAGATTGTACTGTACTTGCATTGAATTTGCTTCTCTCCTAGCTTTCTACATGTTCCTTAAATAATATCAAGGGTTTGCTGCTACATTAGCTATCTCAGGTTTCGCACAGAATCTGTTATATTTTCTAGGTTGAGAATCTGTTACATCCAAGGGTAGGGTCCCTACAACGCTCTTCAGTGATTTATTTTATCATTCTTAGCTAAAACCTACCTACTATCCAAAAATATATATAGGTTATTTCATTACTCAGATTGAATTATATAAGTTATTTCATTACTCAAATTGAATTTCTGGGTTATGTTGGACTTGTAGTTTAATGTGTCAAATATTCTCAACAGTCACATGTGGACTATATGGATTTGATTTGGATGTCTTGTTATTCAAAAGGGAAAGGATGTTGCATGGATTTATTCATATGATTACAATTTGCACATCCAGTGGAAAAGATATTAAGATGTTTTAAAAGAGCATTTAACAATTATTATTGATCAGATATTGTTCGCCTCTTTTCATTTAACAAAAATAGTTGTTCACATGCTTTGTGCTTGGTGCCTATATTATGTTGCTGCTGGAAGGCGCATCGAATCAATAAGACTATATGCTTGGCTGGAAACTTTCAACCAACCAAGGCTTTCCGTATGATTGTTGTTGCTACCCCGCCTCAATTCAATTTGCAAGGGAGTGGGCCATTTTGAAATGTTTCACTGCTTCTTCATGTGAACCCGCCAAAAATACTCAATTCACTCCAAATAGTAAAACATGGTAATATCTACCTATTTAACATTGTGAATTTTGTGTATGTGGCTTTATCATATTCACAAATTTCATTGTTACAACTACTCAGATTGAATTTCTGGGTTTATATTTGGATTCTTCTCTCCAATCACTTTCGACTATATTTGGGTTTATATTTTGGATTCTTTTGATTTATAGATAAGGCATACATCAACACTAAATTTTAATAATTGTTGTGGTTGTTGTTTTCGTAGATGATAAGAAGGACATGAAGAATGTACAATCATGCTAAGATAGATGAAATATCTAGATATGAGTTCGTTATGTTATCATGATTCAAAATAAACTAGCTTTCATTTATTTTTCATGTTTATTATGTAATTAATCTAAAAACATTATAATAGTAAAAAGTATTATTTTGTTGGAAGGGGCTGAAAAGCCCTTTCTCATTGCTCTTGAGGATGGACCATGGCTATCCTGAAAGGTTTGTGTCCCTCTCTCCACCTCACCTTTCCATTTACTTTTGTTTTTTATTTTAGAACTAGATAGGTTTAGTTTAATAGATTCTAAATTAAAAAGTATCAAATAATGCATCAACATAGATAATTATAACATGTTAATTGAAATTCTAAAATTTTAAATCAACTTGAAGCTATGTAAATGCATTTGATTTAGTCAATATAATATTTTCCAACCATGGATTCTTGTGATAATTGCACAATTTTGGATGTTGTTTAGTAGATCAATTTGTGTATGATCAAGGAGTATGTCTTTATTGTATGTACATTGATTGGTGTGTGGTAATTACAAAATTGTTGTATGCTTATTGACTGATTGAATTTTTGTATGATCAAGTTGTATGCTTTTATTGTATAAATTGATTGATGTGTTTTTCTATTACTTTGTTATCATGAATTTCAATGCAAAAAATCGTGTAATGATTGTTGTTTGACTTTCATTTATATGACTATGTTTTACATTAAATGAGTTATATGTTAATATGTATTTTGAAATGCGAGAATTTTCTTTGTTAATGTTTGTTGTTTGGTATGTATATTATGTTTGTGCATTCAGAAAAAAAATTGTGTGTGATCACTAAAATTTGATATGTAATGTTCAATGTATTTGTGTGTCTTTATAATGCTTTTTGTGATGTTCATTATTTGATGTGTACTTGTGGTTTTGTCTGAGAACGGTTGTTGTTTGGGCTTTACTTACATAGTTGTGCATTTACAATGAATGTGGATGACATGTTTGATATGTACTTTGATCAAGTTGTATGTTTTTATTGTATACATTGATTCATGTGTTTTTCTATTTCTTTGTGATCATGAATTTAAACGCAAAATTTTGTGTAGTAGTTGTTGTTTGACTTTCAATTATATGATTGTGTTTTACAATGAATGTGTGACATGTGAATATGTATTTTGATATGTGAGAGAATTTTCTTTATTAATACTTGGTGCTTGGTGTCTACATTATGTTTGTGTATTCAAAACTTGTTTGTGTGTGATGACCCATATTTGATATGTAATGTTCAATGTATGATATTTGTGTGTTTACAATACTTTTTGTGATTTTCATTATTTGATGAGTATTTGTGATTGTGTATGAAAATGGTTGTTGCTTGGGCTTTACTTACATAGTTGTGCATTTACAATGAATGTGGATGACATGTTTGATATGTACTTTGATCAAGTTGTATGTTTTTATTGTATACACTGATTCATGTGTTTGTCTATTTCTTTGTGATCATGAATTTAAATGTAGAATTTTGTGTAATAGTTGTTCTTTGACTTTCAAATATATGATTGTGTTTTACAATGAATGTGTGACCTGTGAATATCTATTTTGATATGTGAGAGAATTTTCCTTATTAATGTTTGGTGCCTGGTGCCTATATTATGTTTGTGTATTCAAAACTTGTTTCTGTGTGATGACCAATATTTGATATGTAATGTTCAATGTATGATGTTTGTGTATTTACAATACTTTTTGTGATGTTCATTATTTGATGTGTATTTGTGATTGTGTATGAAAATGGTTGTTGTTTGGGCTTTACTTACATATTTGTGCACTTACAATGAATGTGGATGACATGTTTGATATGTACTTTGATCAAGTTGTATGTTTTTATTGTATACGTTGATTCATGTGTTTTTCTATTTCTTTGTGATCATGAATTTAAATGTAGAATTTTATGTCATAGTTGTAGTTTGACTTTCAAATATATGATTGTGTTTTACAATGAATGTGTGACATGTGAATATGTGTTTTGAAATGTGTGAGAATTTTATTTATTAACTCTTGGCGCCTGGTGTCTATATTTTGTTTGTGTATTCAAAATTTGTTTGTGTGTGATGACCAATATTTGATATGTAATGTACAATGTATCTTTGTGTCGTTACAATGCTTTTTGGGATGTTCGTTATTTGATGTGTACTTGTGATTGTGTATAAGAATGGTTGTTGTTTGGGCTTTACTAACTTACATGAATCATTATTATTATTAATATTAAATAATAAATAAAATTATGAAATATTATTTAAAACCCTATTTTTAATTATTATCATTATAAATATTTGTTTAAATATTATAAAAAATATTTAACCAAAAATAATAATAATAAGGAGGTATGTGTTTAATAGTAATTTAAATTTAAACCTTTTATAAATTCCTCATATTTTATTAATATACTATGTAATATTAGATGTTAAATTTTATTTATAATTATTCGGTATATAATATAGTTTTTAGAATATTAAAAATAATAACAATATAATATAGATTATATATATATATATATATATATATATAGACATATTTTTTATAAAATCAAAACATCTTTTCACTTAAATTTTTAATAAAATCTCTTGGTATTTCAATTTAAGTTTTATTTTATATAAATAATAATTATAATAGTTTAGTATTATAATATTAGTTAGTATTTTAGTTATTTATTTAGTTTATTTAGTGAGTCTAACATTAAAATAATTTTTTTGTGTTTTTATTAATATATTATATTGGAAATATTTGGATATTATTAAATTTTAAGATTAATTAAATTTTAATATTAGATAATTATATATAAAAAAATTAAAGTATTTTTTGGTTCAATAATATATTAAAAAATAAATCATTTTAATTGATGGTGTATTTACAATTTTCTGTGTAATAAAATATGAAGGATTGTTTATATGTTTGCGTATTTACAATATTTTTGATTGTAATGATGAAAATTGGATATGTTGTTTGAGTACTTGTGTATCTATATGTTTTTGAATAGAATCATGAAAATTTGATGTGATGTTTGTATATGTATTTTTGAATATAATGATGATTGTTGTTTCATTGGGTGGTTGGTTTATTTCTCATTTGTTCATTGTGATTGTTTATATAATTGGAATGTGAGAATGAGCAAAATTTCGTATGGCATATTTTTGCATTTGCAATAATATTATTGAAACGATCAAATTTGGTCTCTATTTTCCATTAAAATTTATTGCACAATAAATTAAATTGGGGAATTGGGAGAGTGTAGAGGAAAATTGTAATATTATATAAGCTATAAGTCAGGGGTAGCTCAATTGAACTTAATTCTTATTGCATAGGGAAAATCAACATAGAGGTGGGGTTGGAGAGTTGATGTGTGAAATAGAAGTATAACTATAAATTAGGGGTTGGGGGGAATGGGTGGGGGGATGGGAATAACTTCCAATAGAGAATTATAATCAACAAAATTTTCAAAAACCAAAAATAAAATTCCCATATATATATATTATATAATATATATATATATAATATATAGTATTATTATATAACTTTTAAAAATAGTTAAATTATTTATAATATCTTAAATATCAATATATAAACAATATTTTTTTAGTTTTGAATTATAATGTAAAAAAAACAAGTAAATATTAAAAATATATCTATTTTCCCAACTTTCAATTTCGCACAACCGAAATATTATTAAAATATTATTATTATTATTATTAATTAAAAATAAAATTATTAAATATTATTTATAAAAATCTATTTTAATTATTATCAATTATAAATATTTTATTTTACATAAAATGCGTAAAATATGTGTGTGTTTTGGTGTGTTCTTGAAATTTAATTTTAAACTAATAAAATTTTTAATTTTTAAAATATAATATTTAATTTATTTTTTATTATTAATAAAATTAATTTTCTAGATTGGAAAAAATGAAGTGGTGTGGCAAGAGGGGGAGGGGTGCTTCTAACGGTCATGAGGAAGTTAAATTTGTTGGGTATTCATGGGCTTAGGATATATGAAAAACAACCAAGCTTAAGTTTATGCCTTCTATGAGGAGATTCAATTAGTCAAAGAAAATTAGATAGTTTTTCTCATTGTTTTGGTAGACTCCCCCTTTATTCAACATTTTGTGGAAGGCTCCTATTTGAGGAACAAAACATTAGAAAGTATTATGAAAATAATTATGAAGGGTTATCGTCTATAACATATTTCCATGTTGATTCACGGAAAACCCTAGCTTTTGAGCTCTGAGCTCCGCACCCTACTGCCAATGCGCAGTCCTGCGCCCCTGCGCCATCAGACCTACTCAGAACGTCATCACACTCAGAATAGCTTGCAGTAACGGTTTTGGAATATATAGGACATCGCGTCATGTCCTCTCGGAAGGGAGGGGCGGGATCTCAAGCCCCCCCTCCTTCAAATGAACAGCAACGGAATGGCGGCACACCCGTGTTCTCCTCGCCTCCACCTGGTTCATTTCCAGAACAAGGCCAAAGTTCCGAACAACTTGACATTTTAGTACAACACCTAGACACGGAAGGGGAAGAGACAAATACTCCAAGGACGTCACAGCGAAAGGCAACATCGGCCACTTGCATCACCAAGGCAACAGAACGAATCAAAGTTGAGCTTCCCAGCCATAGAATCAATGGCGAAATCCAATACATGAAAGATCATGCACTCATTGGAAAATTTCTCGGGTTCTGACCAACAGAAAGATCTTTATATGGATGGATCGCCTCCAAATGGAAACCCAAAGGGCATGTATTGCTGCTACTAGGCCCTAAAGGCTTCTTCACTGCTATATTCACCTGCCTGGATGACAAAATAAGAGTATTTGAAGGAGGCCCTTACTTCTTCAACTCCGCAGGTCTCTTCCTGCGAGATTGGAAACCGAGGTTCAATCCAGACACAGAAGATCTAAGTCACGCTCCAGTGTGGATTCGCATGTATGGTCTCCCCACGGAGTACTGGAGAGAAGAAACGCTGAAGGATATCGGCGATCGCATTGGAACCTTTATAAAAGTTGCTGAGGAAACCAAGAACAGAAGATTCACCTCATATGCGAGGCTCTGCGTCCAAGTGCATCTCAAGAAGACCCTTGCAGACTCGGTAAGTCTTTTTCACGATGTCTAGGAATGGACTCAACCTATTGATTATGAACATATTCCATTCCGCTGTCGTAAATGTCATGAACATGGTCATCTGTTCCGAGACTGCCCTCTGACCTCCCAGCTCAAATCTTCTGTTAATGAACCCAGCAAAGACTTTGAGGGTTTCATTAAAGTGCCTTCTCGACGCAGACATGCTAAAAAACAGGCTGCTACTCCCTCAAGTCCCAAAAACCTAGCCTCCCAAAACAAATTTCAAGCCCTCACTCCTCATGATCCCTCAATCTCACAGCCAAATGTATCCCTTGCCTCGCCTCCGCAGCCATCATCATCCAAGGATCTAAAAAAACCCTCGGATCCTTCCTCCTCTATAATGGCCAATGCTCCTCTTGACTCGAATGCCAAAATGCCGACCATAGAAGCTGATATACACCCCTCATCCATGGATCTTGATGCCGCAGTAGCCCTCATTTTGCATGAGGAGGCTACAGAAGACCCTCAGAACATCCCCATTATTATGGAGGAAGATCAAGAAACGGTAAGTATAGATGGTCTGGATATACTTAAACACTAAGAGGCCTGCAAGCAAAAAGAATATAATTCAATCCCCCCATGGGAAATAGACAGACTTGCAGGAGTCCTTGCCAAAGCTCAGCACAGCAAATGTCTTGGAGTACAAGCAGGCAGTCCATGGGATGGCAAGAAAATCCAAAAAGAAACCAAGAAAAGGGGACGCAAAACCGATTTGCAAAGAACCATCATTCTAGAAGAAATACTTATGGAATCTGGGAGATTTCCGAAGTTGACCACGTTTTACAAGCCCCACCCCCAAAGTTCCCCATGAAGCTTATCTCCTGGAACATGCGTGGGCTCAACAGTCCTTCGAAACACAGAATGTTGAAGAATATGATACAGTTGGAAAAACCAGCAGTGGTATTCCTTCAAGAAACAAAAAGTATTAGTATAGCGCTTGAAAATATCCTTCGCAAAGCCTGGAGCGGAAGTAGATCAGTTTCCGTGGACGCAGTAGGAGCATCGGGCGGGCTCTCCATTGCATGGAATCCGCAGATCCTGAAGCTACAAGACTTTCATGCAACCCACCATTTCATTCAAGCTAATTTTCATCTTATTGGAATGGACATTCATGGACTCCTCACCAATACATACTTCCCGCAAGATATGCACCACAAGCTAGATGTGCTGGAAGCATTAACAGATCTAAACTCAACCAGACAATTCCCATTGTGGATAAGTGGAGGCGACTTCAATCTTATCACTCATCTGGGAGAAAAAAAAGGTGGGCGCATGAAGCTAGAAGATGACATCGTCGGTTTCAAAGACTTCATTCGAAGTAATCATCTTATAGATATACAAACTTCCAATGGCACCTTCACATGGACGAACAAGCGTAGGGGAGTACACAATATTGCCTCGCGACTTGATCGCTTTCTCATCTCAGACAATGCTATCCACCTGGGCGGAGACTTTAACGCTTCCATCCTACCTCAGGGGGGATCGGACCATTGGCCAATCATGCTGCAGTGGATGAGACCTGATAAACATAGCAATCGACCATTTAAATATGAAGCCTTTTGGGCCAGTCACCCCAAATTCAAAGAGGTGGTCCACGAGGCATGGAAATCATTCTCTCCTCCAGAAGGTGGAAAGATGTTCATATTTCAACAGAAACTCCGACATCTCAAGCAAGTATTGAAGGTGTGGAATAAAACTCAATTCGGGAACATCACGGAATCCAGGCAAAAACTGGAACAGGAAATGAGCACAATACAGCAAACAATCATCCTAGAAGGCAGAACAGAGGAATTGGCAGACAAGGAGAAAGCCACATGGACAGTGTTAGAAGCTCGGAGATCTGAAGAGGAAATCCTCTGGCGCCAAAAATCCAGAATAAAATGGTTAAAAGAAGGTGAGAAAAATACAAAATTCTTTCATCGATCTACCATTCAACGGCGAATGCACAATAACATTGCCTTCATCAACAATAACCAAGGGGAGAAATTAGAAACGCATGAAGATATGGAAAAAGAGCTAAGGGATTACTTTCAGGAAGCACTCAAGGAACAAACCAGAAGCAGAACAACAGCAATACAAGAGGTCACTAGGCACATCCCCAAGCTCATCACTGAAGAGCACAACAAAAATTTGCTGCAACCAGTCACAAAGCAAGAGGTAGAGGAAGCAATGGCGCAATTAAAATATGGTAAGGCTCCTCGACCTGATGGCTTCACTGCAAATTTTTTTCATGATTTCTGGGAACTAATACACGCAGAGGTCTGGGAACTAGTGGAAGAATCTCGCTCCATGCACTGGCTCCTCCCCTCCCTCAACTCCACGTTCATTTCTCTGGTTCCCAAGGGGGAAGAAGCCAATACGCCTGACAAATTCAGGCCCATAGCCCTCTGTAATGTTATTTATAAACTCATCTCCAAGGTAGTGGCCAATCGGCTCAAACCCCTCCTGCCGCTTCTTGTCCTTCCGGAACAAACGGGTTGTGTAGAAGGTCGCCAAATCATGGATGGCATTATCCTTTCTAATGAGGTGCTCCACTCCCTAAAAATCCTAAAGAAACCTGGTATGATTACGAAGCTTGATCTATCTAAAGCCTTTGACAAGCTTAGTTGGGAGTATATTCAAAAGATGCTACTAGCCTTTGGCTTTAATGCAACATGGACTAGATGGATCATGAGCCTTACCTCATCTCCCTGTTTCTCGGTTCTTCTCAATGGCTCCCCATCTTTTCCTTTCCGCTCCTCACGAGGCATCCGGCAAGGGGACCCCCTCTCGCCTTTCATTTTCGTTCTAATGGCGGAAGGGCTCAGCCGCCTCATACACCACGCTATCTCCTCTCAAGCAATTAGAGGCATAACGCTTCATGGCCTATCCCCCTTATCTCATCAACAATTTGTCGACGATACCATGCTCTTTGGCCATCCTTCTTCTTCTTAAGCTAAATCCTTCAAAGCCTTGCTCGAGCTGTTCTCTGAAGCCTCAAGGACCTCCATCAATGCTTCTAAATCTCAGCTCTTCTTTTTCAATACCCCCGTCTCCATTCAAAGGAATATAGCGCGCATCCTTGGCTTCACCATTGCAGTGCTCCCGTCCAAATACTTGGGTGCTCCTCTTATGGTCTCTCCTCTCAAGCATGCATCCTGGCGCATGCTCCTGGACAAGCTAGAAGCCAGACTCTCATCCTGGACATACTGATTGCTAAACACAGCCAGTCGACTTGTAATGATCAAGTCCGTGCTCCAGGCTATGCCTCTTTACCTCTTTTCTATATTAGCTGCTCCCAAGTGGGTACTCAAAGCAATTGGAAATCTTCAGCGGAACTTTCTATGGGGATCCACAGGTCTCAACAGGAAATGGGCCCTTGTTAAATGGTCATAAGTATGCCAACTTAAATCAAAAGGAGGATTAGGCCTGCGGGATCCAATGCAAAGTAATCATACCATGGGTGCGAAAGTTTGGTGGAACTGGCTGGTCAAACCTCAAATTCCATGGGCAAAACTCTGGCAAGCCAAGTATGCACCGGGCAGTCAATGGGAGGATCTCATCACAATAATTCCAAGCATCTCTAGCTCCATGATCTAGAATGCAGCTAAGCTACACAGTGCATTCATACAGGAGTACAGTTTCTGGGAAGTTCATTCCGGTAATTCAGCGCGTTTCTGGGAAGATTCGTGGCAACAACTTCCCAAGCTTGCTACGATTTTCCACAAACCACTTTGGAAGACTTACATGCAGAGCCACAGTTTGGTTCGCATCTCCCAATTCTGGCAACAACAGGCAAACATCGATTACCAAAAATGGAAGCTAGCTTGCTCATGGCAACCGGGATGGAAAGAAGAGATCCATGCAAATATTGAGGAAGAATTAAACCATAGGAAAATCAAGCAGTCAAATAAGTAGGATAAGCTGAGATGGGGGAACACAACAAAGGGAACCTACACCATGAAAGAGGCTTATATATTGCGATATGCTCCAAGTCAAAACAATAGAGATATGCTATGGAATAATATATGGCAGCCCAAACTTTGTCCCAGAGTTTCAACCTTCCTATGGTTGTTGAGAAAAAAATGCATCCTTACTTGGGACAACTTGCAGACAAGAGGATTCATTGGGCCATCAATATGTCCAAATTGTGCTCTCCAATCGGAAACCATACTGCACCTCATGGAGACATGCCCTCTTGCAGCCCATCTCTGGAATCAAATAGAATGATGCAATCAATGGAGAGTACACCGTCAGGGAGATATCGCAAACCTGCTGAGAACCTGGCACAAATCACCGTATAAAAGTCCGTTGTTGAACTCTTTGTGGGCTCTCATCCCAGGATTCCTGTATTGGTCCCTATGGAAGGAACGGAATAACAGAGTATTCAACAATAAAAAGCGCCCTCCTCACATCCTTTGGTTACTATTCAAACAAAGTATCCAAGAAACTTTGGCGATAAGAACATGGCAAGAAACAGACTGGCCCTCTTCTCCACAAGAGCTACAGGTCTGGAAATTATGGGATCTCCACATTGCTTGCCCACCTTCCGCACCCTCTTCATCCTCTCCCAAGATTGGCTCCCCTGTTCATTGGACACCCCCAGTATCATCAGTCTTCAAACTTAATTTCGACGGTGCAGCAAAAGGAAATCCAGGACCAGCTGGATACGGAGGTGTCATTTGAAACGACCAAGGTATCATTCAGCACATTATCTTTGGCTTCATAGACAAGGACACCAACAATGTTGTAGAACTGGAAGGCCTATGGAAAGGCATATGTATAGCCGATCAACAAGGGTACTATCTGCTGGTAGTTGAAGGCGACTCATTAATCCTCATCAACGCAGCCATTCGAATTCAGGCAGGATCACATGCTGCCAAAGTAGCTTCCAGTTGGAGATTGCTCAGCAGACTTGAAGCACTGGAGGACAGGCTCAGGAGCTCCAATAGCATTATCTTCCAACATGTTAAGAGATCCGCCAACAAGGTAGCAGATCGCCTGGCCAACCAAGGAGTTAATCTGAATAGCTCACCCTTCTCAGGTCATCTCAATGAATCAAGGGACACTCAACTTCAACAAGATTTCCTTTCTCTAGCAAATCAGGACCTTCTACCCCCGACTGCGGATGATTAGTCTGCCCATAAATGAATGGGCCGCCTCATTAAAAGGTAAGTGGTAGCCCGCTACAGACGTGTGGATGGAAGTGCCTCGAAACCGCCTCCTTCGTCCGACTCAGTTAAATGCAGCCATTACTCCGCATGGGAGAATTTTCACGCCGCATTCTATTTCATTCGGCTCCATCGGCTCGACGATGCATTATGCAAGGGTGGTAATGGTGGGTAAGGTCTGTAACTGGTCGCGGGGTTTAGCCTGCAACTCGCTCAGCTTGTGGATGAGATTGTTTTGGCTGAGTGTGCCAGGCTTTAGACCTCGGCCCTCTGTGCAAAAGGCCCTGGTCTTCATCCTGGCTCGCTCTGGCTCTCTGGTTTATCTGCTTCAAAAGAATTTGGCACCGGTGTGGTCTCGTTGGCTCCAAAGTTTCTGGGCTCTGTGCCATACTCTCAGCATTGCCCTGGTTCACTCCGGTCAGCATTCGGCGGTGGTAAGCTCTGGTTTTTCCCTGTTTGTCATTTTAATTGATATTTCCTCACCTGGTCGGCTTTTGTGTGGTGAAAGACTCCTTTGTACACCAGGCAGCACGATACCAGAATGCCACGAGAACGAATGCGGCAACCTTACCGACGGGGAGGCTTAAGAGGTGGCGCTCGTGGACGAGCTTCTCCTCCGTGGTCCTCAGCCTCACTTGGTTCTCCTTCCGAAGAAATTAACTCTCCAGGTGCTCGGAGGGGCCGCGGTAGAGGACGAGGGCGGGGTGGCACAACGATGTGCTTGCTCGGCTCTCACCCTTCTACGCGGTTCCGGTTCCCCTGTGTTCTGGATAACGCCACCTTTTATGTTACTGTTCGGCTCGAGAAATGCGAGCACACCAACCTACCAGCAGCTCCAGCAGAGCCACGACCACCCTCGCCTATTTAGAGCACTCGACTACAGCCTGCGGAGGCCTCGGGTGCGGCTGCGAGAGCAACTGCTGGAACAAGCGAGCCTGCACGCAATGAACCTCCCTACACGGATTCGAGTGCCTCTGATCCCTATGCCTGCCGAGTGGTGGAGGAACAATCGTCCACCTCCATGGATGAGTAAGTCCTCTGCTTGGCTGCGCTTTCAGTTCCAGAATGGCGGCTCCATGGTTTTTGTACGATATTTATCATCGTATGTAATGTCTGTCAAGTGTCTTCGGAAAGGTATGAATGGTAGCTCTAAGTCTGTAATGGGAGCGGGTAGCATAGCTCAATGTCTGTTACGTGTCTTGTCTTTGGATCGTTGGGAAGTTCCGTGTCGTTTTGGAAGGGACATAAAGCAATCTGCGTGTAACTAGTTTGTTATCTGCGTGTAACTAGTTTGTCATGTGTCCAGGTCTAGAGTCATTGGACAGCTCCTTAGCTCCACAGTTTTCAGGTTTATGTTCAGTCATAGCGTGCTCAAATGTTCAGTGGTGGCCATCTTAGCATGGCGGATGTACTCTTTTGTAACAACTTTTGTATAATATAATAGCAGTAGTCAAATTAAAAAAAAAAAAAAAAAAAAACATATTTCCATGTTCTATGTTATCTCAATAAAGATGTGGAATTTTGTGCAAATTAAGAGTGTAAATTAAGATTGGGATATTTTAAAATCAATGGTTGAATCAAACCCTCTCCTTTTCCTTAGAGCTAAATTGTTTGGCACTACACAGTTGTGAAAGATTGTATTATCAAGGAGTGACAATATGACATGAATTTCATTTTCTGGTGAGTTAGTTTTGTAAGGCATATATATCTACAAAACCCCATTTTTGGTTGTCCAGTTTAGAGTCCCTATGGAAAAAAATTTAAAATATATCTTCATTGGATAAGTTTGGCTGAAAGAAAAACTTTTAAAGATATCTAAGTGTAGATTTGCATATAATTTATGGTTTAAAAATATATATATATATTATAAAAATAATGATGATGATGATGATGATGTTATTTGTGTATGACATCTCTTTGTTTGTGAGACAAAGGACTCAACCCTTTTAATTTGAAATTATAGCATTTCTAAAGAAACAACCTAAACAATAAATACCTCACTCTCGAATGTGTTTTCAAACTAATAT
>APFE030837333.1:21414-45206 GCA_000404065.3 Pinus taeda
TTGAATTAATTAGAAAAGCAAAATGCAACAAAAATAAACCAGAAAAGCAATGACACATTTCAAAAATTAATTAATCCACAAACTATTATCCATCTTTTCATTATCCTGAAAATCTAGGTTTTTCGACCCACAGATATATAAGGAGAAATACAATCTAGAACCTACAACCCATCTCCATTGGAATGAATTTTTCCCAGGCAAATTGGTCTCAAGAAAATTTTCCTCCATATGAAATCACTCTGAAGAAATCAACCTCCAACAATAAAATGTTCACCCTACAATAAAGGGATAAAAACCCTTCCACTAATGCATACTAAATAAATCCCAACACTTGAGCTAAAGAAACCCTAGCAACTCCTATAAAACTAAAATAAAAAAGAAGAAATATATGAGGAAGGAATAGTAGTTTGTTGCTTCTAGTCATATCTCTAAGACTAGAATATCTAGAATCAATGAATATGAACAGGACTTCTTTATTCCCATATTATATATATTATATATTATATATATATAAGATATAGAATATATATATGAATATGAGAGAGAGAGAGAGAGATAAGGAACACTATTAATATTATTTGGTTACAAGTAACCTATAACAACATTTGTGGACAACTACACTCCACAGGTACACGTCAAGCTCTAAGGTGATGTCATTTGCAAGCAAGGATCTTAATTCAAGGACACTCTACAAGGTCCGTCCAACACTACTATAAAACTCCCAACCATGTACGTTCCACTTCCCCTTACATGAACAATATCGCAACATATGCATCCTCATGTCAAATCGAGATCTCCCTGAAAGCATCCAAACTAGCCCATGTTTTCTAGAACCCAATGACATCCTCTAATATGTAAAATAGTCATCTAATCTAGCTTCTCTATCCAAGCAACCATGGTGATGTGGCCATCACATATAATGTCAAGAATTTGTCTGAAGATCTCCAATTCTCTAATTAGGAATATAATGCATGCATGCCATTGAGGTCAAGCCAAATACAATGTGAAAATGCATCAACCTAAGGGAATAAATCTAAAAACTAGCATCAATATATTGGATAGCATTTCCTTAGGGATATAATTCAAAAGGGTGTAGAGATCATACAATATGTTCCTTCATATTTGCAAGGTGAAATCATTTTTACTAATCCTCTTGTTATCTCCTAGATATCAAAGGAGAGACTTGGATTGGTGGTGAAGATTTATTTGCAAAGAGGTAGTGGTAATAGTTTTACCTAGTTGCTTAGATTGGTATTCTCCTACAACTAGGCACAATGGGAATATTAAGCAAATCCCTAATTGCACAACACCTCCAACAAAGGCAAACTTGATTCTTTTGTTGATAGGGTGAGAGCTTAGAAAACCATAGTGATGGTACACCACTAGTGTTCTTGATAGTGTTTCTAGAATTATATAGGAGAGAGTGAATGAGGGTACACACAAACATCAACCTCCTCGAATTTACTTTTTAAATAAAAATTTTACTTTAGTGATTTTTCTTGTTTTAGAGTTTATTTTTGCATGCACTTACTATCATTATAGTAGGGTGAAACTCACTAGGATGAGGGTGTAGTCATCATAGAATATTCCCCTCCATATTCATATGGTGCAAACATTTTGACTAAGTCATTTTATAAGTTTTAAATCTCAAGGGTGAGAATCGGTTTGGTGGTAAATATTTTATTCACAAACAAGGTGTTAAGAGTTTTACCTAGCTTCTCAAATTAGTACTTCTACAAGTAGGCACAATTAGCATATACAACGAATCCTGGATGGTGTAGCACTTATAATAGAGAAAACTTGGTTCTAATTTTCAAACAACATGAGAGCTTAGATGATCAGAGTGAAGGTTTATCAATGTATGCTTGAGAGTGGTGCTAGAATTTGGGAGAGTGTGAATGAATTCGCATGCATGCACCAACCTCTTCCAATTTTGTTTTCAAACAACTAATGCACTTTTGTTATTTTTCCTATTTCAAAATTTATATTCAATGCAATAATTACCATTTGAGTACAGTGTAAATCTCTAGGACAATGAGGCAACTCACAAGTTTAATTAATGAGGACACAAATCCAAAGAGTGTGCATCCATTCATGCAACAATTACCCTCCAAATGGCGCACACTATTTTTTGAACTTCTCTCCAACCATAAGGAAATGATAAGGTTGACAATTAGGGTTAGTCAGTCAACAACAATATGTAAAAATCATTATGGAATGTTTTGAAGAGAAAAGACGATTCTCAAAACAAGCTTTAATTCAATTTATTTTTCGTCACATTTACAGGGAAAAAAATGAATAAGAGGATGGTCTATGTAACAAAAGTATAAAGTTGGAACTTGGTTCATGAAAAATATAAGAACACTAGGATGATCATATTTTTGAAGATTTCCTTTCATTTATTTTTATCTGAGGTAATAACTTTAATCTTACTATCACATTATTTGTATGTTTCTTGAGAACCCTAAGACATGATATGTTTGAAGGCTTTTCTTCAACTAAGTATAGAATAGCGTATAAGTCGTGTCTAAAGATGGCATTCAGTTACACATGCACCTTTTCACATGTTGTGCTTGAAAGGACTCTAGTCATTATACCCATTTCAAGTGTAAAAGACAAATGTTATTTTAGATGCCTCTATATTTGATTCATGTTCGTGTCTATGATGGTTGTCTTGTGTGTTTTATCAACAAAAGTAAACAATTAAGACAAAATCCCAAGTTCTTTTGGAAAAATAATAATCAATTAAAAGTATTAGATGTTCTATCAACTAAAAGAAGACAAATCTTCAAATCCACTGACATGCAAATTTGCAAGTCCTATTTCACTGATCATCATATCAATATGGGTATATGGAAATCATTAGCTCATATGAAAATTCAATGGATAAATATGCATAGGTTTGGTATATAATTTATAAGAAAAATAAAGCATTTAGTCTAAGAACTATTAATAGATATTCAAAGCTACACAAATGACAAATATGGCCACACATGAGAATCTGAATACATGTACAAGATCCTGACAATATGTTCCTTGATCAGTCTAAAAATACACTTCTATATAGAAATAGAACTCTTGTGGAGTTGTAGTAGTAAGCACGACTTTGGCTAGAGGAATACTTCTTGAGTTACATACTTACCATGAAGATAGATAATATTAATACATTAATGTTGAGGAAATGACCAGAAGTAGGCCAACAAGGCTGCTAAGTACACTAGGATATGTACAGGGAGTGCAAGGTCACACCTATAAAATAACTATCATAAAATCAAAATTAAATGCAAGACACAAACTAGTAGCACCAAAAACATGCAAATAAAAGTCATTATCTAGTCTCTATGTCTATAAACAATACATTTTAATCCAATCACATTAATAATAGTAGCAAAATGACACTTAGCCTTCAATTGTTTAATGTGTTGATTAATGTTAGCATGGATGGTAATTGTGAAATTTTAAGTACTCCACATAGATGGAAAACCTTTAACAAGCAAAAGCTACCCAAAGGATCATTAAAAGTGAGTCCAAAATAACATTATAATATAAGCCACAATTGAGGAAACACTTTCAACAAATAACTCAAATGAATACTACATTAAAAGGTCCATGTAGTATTCTCAATCAAAATTGTTATTAGTAAGATTAGTGATTTCTCTTGATATGGTGACTATGATAGTTGTATTAAAAAAAATAGAGGATGAAGCCTACCTTTCTGTCCACTTAACAAATGAAATTTGCATATTTATTTGGCTAAACTATGCAAATGAGTGTACAATTTAGCTTGAGAGACTAGAGATCCTAGAGAGAACATCAAAATCCTGTAGAAGTGTTCATGAGTGGATTTTAAGGAAACACCTCCAAAATTTACAGTAGTAGATCTAATACGAGTTCACAAGTTGAATATTTTATTTGACTAGTCTTAACAAAATTTTAGCCCATTATAATATGTACTCTTTGAAGTGAACTAGCCAATTAATATGTCATAAAAAAGTAAAGAAAATGTGATGAGATTGTGATAGTAACAAAATATCTACAAAATTTACAGTAGCCGATGTAATATGAGTTCACAAATTATATATTTTATTTCACTTATTTGAATGAAACATTTATCCCATTAGATAATGTACTCTTTAATGTGTACCAAGTAAATAATGTCATAAGCACATTGGGAAATTGTGATGAAAGTGTTCTTACTGTATTTTCCTGGCATCTTTCAAGATTTTTTAATTTATTAGCATAATGGATTTCTACATGAATTTTGCTTGCAACTAGAAATTGTGTTAGTTCTCTAACTGTTGTGGCCATATGCAGATACCCTCTCTAAGGAGCACATTCTAATAGATTATGGGACATGGTGGATCATAGAAACACAAAATTGCCTCTCTTATGATTAATACCATTGACCCCTTCATAGAAGGGAACAACATAGATTAATGTTGTTAATATTGTTTTGATCACTAATCTCATAGAATTATCATCAACGAACAAATCACATGCTACATAGTTTTTTTTTTCATAGTTTGGCTCATAGATATCTCCTTTTTCTGACAACACAACTATAATAGGCTTTCATCTCTGGTGTATTTTGTATGATGGCTTTCATGAAACTTTTGGGAAAGACCTTTGAAGATCTCTTTATCTTTTGAATACATCCTTGACATGTATAAATAGAATGTAATTTTATATCACTTTGATAATAAACTTACGCTTTTCCCACCATAACAAAAAAAACATTGACGTTGTTCTAAAAAGTTTTAAATAGTTTATGATAATATGAACATGTGATTATAAAAAAATATAAAAGATGAAAACACATCAATTTCAGCAATATAAATTTGACTACGGGTCACTATAACTTTTTGTTTGTGTGCCTTCTAACACAATTCATGCTTCACCATGTGTGAATGGTCTCACTTTGCAAACATATTTTTAGGTATTATTTGCATATGAAATTAACCACCATACTTAGCTAATTATCCATTGTCTTTAACACCTTTTAGAATGCAAGTATCATCCTTTTTCATGGCTTCAGAAGAACTTTCTCCAATAAAATAGAACTCCCCTAATCAAAACAAGTCTATCCATGTTGAAATAATAAGTTAATAACATTGCGAGTGTATTTCTTCAGTCCTCTTTTCATTGCCCCTTATGCTCTTGTTTTCTCTTGCCCATTTATTGTTTATTAGTCATGTTTTCTTTCCATTCATTTTCTTTCATCGAAGGAGTAGATAACAAGATGGTAACTCACAGGTATTAATTGTTCTTTCTTGGCCAACATGGGCATTATTTATTTCAAGCTTCTATCAAATTTCTGGCCACTAAAAATTTGCAAGAAGATCATTTCTTAAAAACTCACCTAGACAACATACTATCTAGAGAAACAACCTCAATGAGTAAAAATACACAGCAAAGACTGAGAATTACAAGACCTGACTCTTTTTCCTTTTTTCTCTCTTGTCAAAAGCTTCTCATACAATACTAAAATAAAATTTTAGAAGAATCTCAAATACAACCTCATCATTCAAATTTTAATAACCAATATTTAATATTTTGTATGATGCTAAAAAATAAAAGAGGGCATAGATCTCTAATTCCATAGTTATTATGTTTTCTTATTCAGTCTTGTCAAAAGTTTCTCAAATTCTTATCTAAAACTAGACTAGAACAAGTTAAGAACCTCTATCATCATTCAAATTTTACAATATTGTTCTCCTTGATATAAATGCATATATCACCACTTTTAAGCATAATATGGATTACACTGGTAATTGTAGTTGTTCAAATCTGCAAGGACATTTTGTTTCTCGTTAGTGTTCAAAATTATTCAAAATTCCCTTGGCTGTTAAAAATATCACCAAAAGATATCTTGTTATATGATACAAGAACACAACAGACTAGATGTAACACAATTTTCTTGTTAAGCTATATATTCTTCCTTTTTAAGTTGCCTTATAATGCTACAAATTTGTCATACTCCTAACACTTGAAGAAAATAAAGTGTAGTGAATCTCGAATATAAAAGTACCACATGGATGTATACATGATGAACTACTAAAACAAACTTCATAGTTATCCATATGAAGTGTACACATGGATATAACCAATAACATTTAAATATCAGCCAGAAATATCATTATAATATATTTCTGAATATAACCATAGGATTGTAATCACGAAGCATGTTGTTATTATTAAAAGATTAATTGTCAACTCCATAGTTATTCATACAAATTGTATAGGTGAAGACAACAAAAAAATTTAAAGATTAACCAAAAAATCATTGAAATAAATTTATCAATACATCTACGCTAAGATGCGGCTATCGAAATTTATATTTACCTGATATGTGAGTGTCTAAGATAGAGGTGTTTTCAAGGCAAAAAATTCAGAGGGGTAAAGAATGAGAGATTATATAGCACAATGGAAAAGTAGAACATGTTTTCAATGACTGAAGGATGTGAAAAATCTATTGATGCAAACCAAATAAGTTGTATACATAAAATATTGAAACTTGAGTACAAGTGATGGAACAACATTATATAATCCAAAATGGTTGATAAGATAGAACTAGTTTGCTTGAGTTGAACTAATATAACAAGATATGCTCCAAAACTTTTCATAAGATAGAATATTTTATAATATAGATAATTCTACATCTTGAATATATTATATTTTAAGTGGCAATACCTTGGTTGTGTAAGACAAATATCAGACAATTTGATGACCCAAAAGAAGCCTCGAACTCACATTTAAAAACTAAACCTAACCATGCTTGGTGGTTTTAATCATGCAGATTGAAGTTTAATTGTCTTAAATAATAATAAGTCTATAATATGTACAAAAGCTTCATCTTATACATGTTAATAAATTTTTCAACTTATTCAATATTCGTCCAAATTGTAGATTTGTTTTTCAACCATCTATGTTCTTCCTGGTTTGTGACTTCCAGTTATATATGCCTTTTAATTGAACAATACATAACTAAAATTATGTTAAGTGATCTATGATCCTAGTTGAAGGAGTTCAAGGGTTCTTTTACCACTGCATTTACTACAGCAAGTAAGATTTCCAAATTTGGTTTATTCATAATGAGATTTCCCTAGAGGGCTCAAACTTATCATGAACACCTTGATATATTTTCTTTTGGATTGCCTAGAAGATTGGAGTGTTAAGAATTGAAATATTTTCCATTGTCACCACTATTTTCTTTTGTATAGTATAACATCCCTAAGGCTAAACGTTCACACATTTTGGATCCAAGAATCCACTAGTTAAGTGCCAAAACTTTCGTTCTACATTGATGTCATTTTTCTTCAAAAATTTCCATATGGTATTAGAACTTTTGTGGTTGAGATCACTATTCCATAAATTCTAAGAAAGTGAAGAAATTAAAAACCAAGATTAGTGAAAATAAGAAGAAGATTTCCCTTAGTGAGATTTAAGGATTTCCCAACTACCCTCTTGTAGTTCCAATCCATTTTTGGAAAGACAATCTCCTTTTTTGGTTTTATTTGTATAGGTACGAGCCAAAAAAAGATGAGAAGGTCAAATTGCATATTGTTGATATCATGAAATAACAGTTTCAAAATGAAGTTCCTCAAGGTTAAGTTACCTTTCACCCATTGAATGAACAAAAGTGAGTCTCCAAAATTTTGAATTTAACTCATCTTTCTTGAGCTATCATAAGAACCAAGTTGCGGGCAATAAGTTCATAGAATGTTTTTGTTGCAAAAAAACTTCCATATTTGAGGGAGATGGTATGGCCTCAAGAAATATACATAATACCCCCTACAACGCCTTTAGTAGGAATAATTTGTGAGGCTCCATCTAACAAAGCCAAGGGGATTTATTTGTTAGCATTCTACTATACCTTGCTTGTGATGAAGAGAAATTGAAAATTGGAGAAAAACATAGAGACTATTGAAGACATTGAGTTGCACATTTAAGAGGATCAATGTCCACACCCTCAAAAGGTTAGGGATATTTGGCTAGCCAAATTCCACAAGCATAAGTCAAAGGTAGGTCCTATAATGTCCCATATGGATTAAATACCCATGGGAGCATGAAATAGCCTATCCAACCCCATAGGTTATAGTCTTGATAAAGGTGGAAAACCCAATTTTCGAAATGTTTGAGGAAACATTGGGTGAATTTTCGGTTAGGTGGGGCAAAATGGCCCAAAATAGGGGTTGCATTAAAACCCATCACATTTGAAAAATCCTATGAGGGAATTTATAAATAGAGGAGATTTGGAATTATTTTGGCATGATCAATTTGGATTGGAATATGCTTTGAGGGTTTTAAAACCCCTTTTCCTTCTCTAGTTTCAGTGGTGAAATATTCCATCCTAGCTAGTCTTTTCTAACTTCGGTGGTGAAAGATTCCACCCTAGTAAAACAAATTTTGTCAAAAAACTGTTTGATCGAGAACATTGAGGCAATGTACTCTACATGATAATTTTTTTTGTCAAAAAAGTATAAAGAAAGTAATTTTCAAAAGTGATTATCAAGTAAGAGAAATGAACTAGTACTTGGTTTGCCAACGTGGTATCATAGGTAAGGTGAAAGGAAGGTAGTTTGAAGATCGCTACTTCTTGGCATACTTAACTATTGTAGCATCCATCTCTTCAAAGATAGAAGGCTTAAATATATATTGAAGACATCCTCATAAGAAGTTATCTCTCTCTGAAGAGCTCTTAGAAATATCATCAAATTCTCGCTCATTCATCAACATTCTTGAAGACTCTCTTACAATAAGTATCCCCTTCTCTAACAAGTAAGTACTCTATTATTCACTATGTCTAATCCTCCTCACCAATTGACATATATTTTCAAGGAAATAAACAAGCTTGATGGAGCTTCTAATTACAAGGCATGGAAGGAGAGAATTGATCTAGTTGTCCAGGAAAATGAAGTTATGCTATTTTTTAGGGGTAAAGCTCTAGTACCAGACCAAAGTAAGCCTCAAGAAGTGGCCAAATAAAATAAACGAGAAATAAGAGGTCAACGGATTCTCTTTGAGTATATAAAAAAACATCTTAGCTCATTTTTTTCAGATCTATCCACATCCAAAGAAGTCTATAACAACTTTGTCAAACTATACTCTGTCAATACTACTAGTCATAAGGTATCTCTTAGAAATCAACTCTGTGGAACTAAAGTATCTAAAGACAAAGATGTGTCATCATACTATGTGAAGATATCAAATATAAAGGAATAACTTCAAGCACCTAGAAAAGTCATATTTGATTACAAATTAATTACTTTCATACTCAATGTTCTACCTCCAACTTGGAACGATTTTGCTAGTGGAATCTATGCAAGAAAAGATACTCCATATTTTAAGGAACTTTGGGCTTAATGTGTTCTATAAGAACCAAGGTTGAAGGAAAAAAGATGATAACAAACCCCATAATTAAAATTCTCAATAATTTTCCACCATATCAAAGAGGAAGTTTGGGACATTTGGATAATTTGGATAATTTGGATCTCATCACAAACACAACAACAACAAGTCTTGTGGAAATAGGGGTATGTTATAAGTTTTGGTTGCCATGAATTTGGACACATAAAAATAGATTGTCCTAAGTACTCAAACTCCAAGAATAATACGGGCAACAAAAGGAAGGATAGAAATGAAGCACATGTAGCAAAGTATGAAGAAGCCGAAAAGAAACCCAAGACTAAAGATAAAGGACCTTTACCATTGAATATTTTGGTAAGTACCAAGTTTGAAAACAAGTTTTTTTTCATTTCTTAGTAATATATGGCAGTTAAAGTAGCAATTGCAGATTGAAGGATGAAAGATTCTTTTGGAATTTGCAAGTTTGTAGTAATGAAGTTCATTGGTAGAGCATGCAGCTTAGAAGCGATCGGGTCATCAAAATGTTGTCTACACATTATTCCATAAGTCACAACATTCTATAGTCATCGTAACATCTAAGGATGGTAATTTCATCATGAAGATTTAGAAGCAACCATCATGTCATTTAGCAAGAAATTACTACAAGTGTAGAAGAACATAGCAAGAAGTTTACGTCATTATGCAACATCATAAGGATTCCTTCAATCTGATATTTGTTTCAAATACGTGTGAAGTAAAAAGAACTTAGCATTTGAACAAAATACATAGCAAAGTTTATGCATTGAAGATAGCTAGTTAAGAAGCAACATGGAGGCATAAATGAGGTTTCTCTCATCACAAAGGAGGAATCTCATCATCTTACAACTCATGAATATCATCTTCAACGTTAGATAAAGACTAGAGTTGAAGATTAAAGAAGAAATTTGTTCAAATAAATCAACTAAATGAGAACACTGAAGAAAGAAGTACAATTACCTTAGAAGAAGTTTTTCATGAATATCTTGCAATCATATATGTAAAAAGGGACTCTTATCTTAAGCGGAAGTTAAAGGCAGAACATGATACATGTAGACCAAAATCATACTTGGGCATAAATTATAAAGATGCTTACTACTAAGAATCTGCTAGATGAAAGATTGACAAGTCCACAAATATATGAAAAGCATCATTAGCCTTAGTCTCACAACTAATTATAACTTTGAGCACATTTCTAGTAAAACTATCTTGACATTTTGTTTGTTAGTTTCTACAATGAGATGGAAGTAATATTGAATTTAGAGGGGGCTAGCAGCAGGAGTTGACATGAAGAAATCTACAACTTGACTTAAGATACATCAATGATCTAGCAATGAGAGAATATACCATTGATGATAAAGATATGGTATGGGCTCCTAGAAGGATACTTAGCAGAATCCTATGCACCATAGAGGCAAATGATGTGGCGATTGGTATAGTCAATTATGAAGCAGAAATTTTGATGGACTACTTGATGACGTGGTCAATTCAAGACTACATAAATATTGGCAGAGAACGACAAAGGATGAAGCACTTTATGATTCAGGAAGTCGTGAATCAACAGTACGTCTCCCTTGATGAAGTAGATAGTCGATGCATTAATGATGCTTCCTTCTATAAACAAGGATGCTTATGACAATATTACGCTTGTGGTTATTTTTCCCTATTTGAGAGGGAGAGAGGATCTTCTCCCTAGTTCACAAGGAGTGAGGGTGGATATTCTCCATGTGTCATGTACTATGGTCGGGACTAAGAGACGTAAGCCTAGTAAAGTCACTAGCTTAGAGAATGATGGATTATGTAAGCATCCGGATGTACATTCTTCAGTCTTGTACTATGATTAGCTATGATTAACATGTATTGTCATGCTTCCCTTAACAAAAAATTTGCATCTGCAACTTCTCTTTTCTACCGTAGATGATAAACAGAAAACTTTTCCAAAATGAAAACCTTGTTGGGCAATATATAGTTATTCGAGTGTCCTAAACGGGCTCATCCTTTGGGCAAGCTAACTTGATTGTCAGGAGGTTCGACCTGGTCTCTGGGGATAATTTGACACATTTTAACATAATAATTTTTTTTTTGTTAGGAAGTCCAAATGAGACTTTGACTGATGACAATTTATTGACTTGACAAATCCTAGAAGCATGAAATGCATGCTTGACTAGTAAATAATAATAAATTTTTATTTTTCCTCTTTTATTTTTCTTTCTTTTACATGAAATATAAATTGTCTCAATTATGAAGAGTGAACCTAGTTACATTTTTCAACATAGAGGACCTACAAATGAAGACAATTTTTGGCATACAATTACCCCCTTATGGAATATATAAAGTCTCTTCTCACCATAGTGAAGACATCATTATTATTAATACAAGATGTAATTTACAGCAAGGAACTCGTATGTGAACAATATTGAGAGTAGATCCATTTCATTTTAGAATCAGAGTTGTGGTATGCTACAAGACATCATCATATTTGAAGCTTGGATGCATTGGATGAAATATTATATTTGTGATCATGAAGAATTTAATGCAAACTGTATTAGGAATTTATTAATCCATCAACATATACTTGTTGATATAGGAGAGATTACATTTGGGAATATGGGCTTCGGCATTAAGAAACTAGTAAATGACATTTTAAACAAATGTGGGAAAGGAACGATCCAATTATAGAAACCCACAAAAAAACATTAAAAGTCGAGTAAGAAGAGAATCACTGTGATTTTGAACCATTTTTGTAGCAAAAGAAGTAGATATCTTTGTGAAAAAAGATAGGAACATGAGAAAAAGATGTTGCTAGTTGAGCAATGGGGTAAAGGCAACAACTTGAGATTTTGAGACATGTGTAGGTTTGTGTGCAACGATGTTAACACAAGCTCATATTAACATGCTTCAAGTTGTTTCCAACTACCTAGTTGTTTCTTAGATTATAGAATTGTGAGTAATTTAACATATCGAAGTTTGGGCATTGACCACTAGCAACACTGGAAGGTGGGAAACATTAGCTCCAACCCAAACCTATGTTGAAGAAGACATGTACATGATGCTCAGAAAGACATCTGCATGCAAAAATGTGAGCACTATAAAGCAAGTAAATGAATGTTGACAAAGACGAGGAACGGAACATATCAAACTTTTTGAACTCGTGGATATTGATATGGTTAATAACTTATCTTCTAGCAAATGCAGAATAAGGGAAAGAAGGGATTACATTGTAGATCTTACTATCCTTGAAAAGCTTGTAGAAGTTATAATACCCACAATTTGTGCCTTTTTTTGAAACTGGAAGGGCTCGACAAAATTCACATTTCAACAATAAAAGGGTGTAACATCACAATCAATTGTATGAACGAATGGTAGACTAATGGAAAATATGATAAAACACTACAAACATAAAGTAGGTATTGCTTTGTGGACCCATCCAATATGATATGGTTGGGGATGGGTGGCAAAGATTTGGGTTTTGCCAATCAAATTTTAACAAAGAAGGTTGTTTTTGTTTCCATTGTCTATTATTAATTGTAAAAGTTGTTGCTTGATCTAGAAAGTGTTAAGTGAAGAGAGCTCCATTCTTGTTCTCACAATAGTTTTCCACCATGAGAACCAACTAAGGGTGGGTGGAGGTTAAATTATTAACATTAATATCTCGGTGTGCATCATCAATGTCAACAATTTTGTTATTCGATGATGTTCAATAAGAAAGGCATTGACCATTTTTCCTACAAGTCACAACATTCATTATCAAAATGATAATAATAAATGTTTCATTTTCCCTTCACCGGTCAAACTAATATGAAACTAAAGTATAGTTTATGCAAAAGGGTTTGTTTTAGTTGTTAAAGGTGGCTACATCCTTCGTTGGATGGGGCATCTTTCCAAACTGTGCAATCCCAACCCTCTGAATTAGTAATGTGTGAAAATAGCATATAAGAGATAATTCATAGTGCTTACAAAAGAGAAAATTGACATAAGTTATCACAGTGATCTTAATTCAATTATTTAATTCCTAAACAAAGATATGAAAATGTCATTATGATATGAAAAAAAAGTTGTTGACCCTTCTTCTATATCTAAAATTTTTTATTTTAAATTTTTTTATTCTATATCTAAATGTTTTTATTTAAATTTTTTTTACTAACTCTATAGAGGATTCTATTTTTTCTTATATTTTAAAAATGTTGGTTACCAACATTGTAGTGAATTAATTATATTTTTTCTAGGATGATGTGGATTGTGCGGCTGTAGCTATTGTTGTCCAGCCATTTAAAACAAGTCCTCAAGTGGGATATTTAAATCTATAGGGGGGTCTAAATCTCTCGAAAAACTTGTAAAGGTGTGCTGGAAATGCGGAAAGGAAGGGCACTACAAAAGGGACTGTAAATCTAAAGCTCCTGAGAAAGGAAAGGGATCTAATGATGCTCCTTCTGTAGAAGCGAAAACCACCACAAATGGAGGCGGGGATGTGTACTTGGCTTCTTCTTCAAGTACACATGTAGATCATGAGGCATCATTGATTGACTGAGGTGCATCCTTTCACTTCACTCCCCATAGAGAGTGGTTCAAAGAGTATGACAAATATGACGGTTGTGATGTCTTCTTAGGGGATGCTAGGAAGGCTAGAATCATTGGTCACGAAAAAGTAAAGTTGAAGTTGCAAGGTGGAAGGATTAGAACACTTTCAGGTGTTCTGCATATTCCTGCATTAGTCATAAATCTGATTTTTGTAAGAAAGTTGGATGATGCAGGTGTAAAAAGGGGTTGATTGATAAGTCATCTTTTAAGCATCAACATCACAATCAGCATTGTTAACATAACAACATAGCAAGGCCCTGACTAAAAATCTCTATCTCTCCAAAATATTAGAGCATAATGATTGGAGGCTTTATGTGTTACACCACACTAGATTTGAAGGCACATACCCCATCGAGATGTTCACTAGGTGTCTCGCTTTATGACAATTCTTATCTTGCATTTCCAATCCTCAAAGAATATCTATCCTATTCGACCATTATTGTATTGGATACCCTATCCAATCCTCAAAGAGTCTCGGTCCATGAGACTACTTCTATCTTGGATTTCCAATCCTCAAGAAGTATCGACCTCATATGCTTATCCAATCCTTCATCTCCATTCTCCCCCCATGTGCTTCACTAGACGTATGGTTGTTAGTCCTGGCCTAGTGCATGAATAAAATGTTCAACATCACTCCCTCTCAACCAGGTAGGATATCCTAATTCCCTCAATCAAGGAATAGATCCTTGCCCCCTCTCAACTAGGGAGATGCTACCATAAGCCTCAACTCATCTCATATTTCAATGATACATCAACTAATTCATCTTTTTGGAGATGCTACCATAAGCCTCAATTTATCTCATATTTCAATGATACATCAACATAATTCTTCATGGCTCAATCTTCAATAATAGTTCCAAATCACCTTCTTTCCTTTGCATTATCATATCATATCAAATCTTCTACACTCCTAGACATTAAACATTATTTCACATTCCTCGACAGGGTTTTCATGGCTCCTAACAACATCACATCATATCAAATTTTTGGCTTGCTATATTTTGGAAATCTTCATGCAACATTTTCATCAGTTGATTCATCCATCATTTTCAAGGAACTAAAATTTTCTCACAGTTGCCAACTTCCTTACATAACACTAAGTCACACTAGCTTTCCAAATGTCAATTTTGCTTTCTAGCCTTTTCCAAGTCATCATGGATGTTTTCTCACTCAATCCATGTGCTTTTAAATCAAATCATGTAGTTGTCGATACAACATCGTAAAGCAAGATCTCCTTCCAACCCCTTCACATACTTTTGCAGTATTTCCAACCGAGGAGCCAAATATTATTCCAAGGATATCATCAATATCAAAGTTACCAAATTTCAATAACCTCTATTCAAGGTGTCAAATTATGATACTTTCTCCCTCCGAAGTCAACGTTTCTTTGCATATCCTATCTACATATTGCAACAAGGTTCTGCTTCAACTTTCAATCATCAAGGTCCTTACAACCCCCTCTTTCCGTCACGCTCATCATCATCATCATCAGGCATGAGACTTATTGTACATAGATGTTGAACCCTAAATTTTGTTCAACCTTCAGAGATAGGGACTTTAGTGAAAAGGCTATAGGAGTTTGTCCAATAGAGTGATATTGAAGCCTTCATAATAAAACCTTCGCTCTGATACCATACTGAGAAATTTGGAGGATATAGGATAGTGTGATTTCTCTGTAACATGATAATTGTTTGTGAATTATATTAGCTTCTTTTAGTCATGTTTATTAAGTTTTCATCAAATAATTACCATAAAACATGAAGATCAAAAAAATAATGGACACAAGATATAGGCTTCAAGTGATGTCAAAACCCCTTCTCAAGGGGAAAACGCAGAAAATAAATTCTCTTCTTATATAATCATGTCAAAGTGAGATATTGAAGGCCCAAGACCAAAAATGAATGCCCCTTAAGCACCATGTCAACCCTACATTTTATCCATCAAATGTCATGATTCTTTCTGCAAGAGAAACTTAGAAAATAGGTTAATTGTTCCTTTATCAGTCCTTGGGAGACTTGAATTAGATCACAGGAGGAGCTCGCTTCCCTTAACAAAAACATTGCATTTACAACTTCTCTTGTCTATCATAGAAGATAAATAGAAAACTTGTCCAAAATGAAAAGCATGTTGGGCAATATATAGTGATTCGAGTGTCCTAAACGGTCACATCCTTTGGGCAAGCTAACTTAATTATCATGAAGGCCAACCTAGCCTTTGGGGATAATTTGACACTTTTTAACATGAATAATTCATTTTTTCTTTTCATTTAGGAAGTCCAAATGGGACTTTGACTCATGATAATTTATTGACTTGACAAATCCTAGAAGCATGAAATGCATGCTTTACTAATAAATAGTAATAAATTTTTATTTTTCCTCTTTTATGTTTCTTTCTTTTACATGAAATATAAATTGTCTCAATTATGAAGAATGAACCTAGTTACATTTTTAAACATAGAGGACCTGCAAATGAAGACAATTTTTGGCATACAATTACCCTCTTATGGAATATATAAAGTCCCTTCCCACCATAGTGACAACATCATTATTATTAACACAAGATGTAATTTACGGCAAGGAATTCGATATGCGAACAATATTGAGAGTGTCTCCATTTTAGTTTAGAGTCAGAGTTGAGGTATGCTACAAGATATCATCATATTTGAAGCTTGGATGCATTGCATAAAATATTATATTTGTGATCATGAAGAATTTAATGCAAAGTGTATTAGGGCTTCATTAATCCATCAACATATAGTTGTTGAGATAGGAGAGATTACATTTGAAAATATGGGCTTTTGTCATTAAGAAACTACTAAACTACATTTTAAACAAATGTGGGAAAGGAAGGAACCAATTATAGAAACCCACAAAAAACATTAAAAGTGAAGGAAGAAGAGAATCATTGTGATTTTGAACCATTTTTGTAGCAAAGGAAGTAGATATCTTTGTGAAAAATGATAGTAACACGAGAAGAAAATGTTGCTAGTTGAGCAATGGGCTAAAAGCGACAACTTGAGCTTTTGAGACACAATGTGTAGGTATGTGTGCAACGATGTTAACACAAGCTCATATTAACATGCTTCAAGTTGTTTTCAGCTACCTAGTTGTTTCTTAGATTATAGAATTGTGAGTACTTTAACAAATCAAGTTTAGGCAATGACCACTAGCAACACCATAAGGTGGGAAACATTAGTTCGAACCCAAACCTATGTTAAAGAAGACAAGTACGCGATGCTCAGAAAGACATCTAGATGCAAAAGTAAATGAATGTCAACAAGGATGAGGAGTGGAACATATCAAACATTTTGAACTCGTGGATATTGATATGGTTAATATGTTATCTTCTAGATAATGCAGAATAAAGGAAAGAAGGGATTACATTGTAGATCTTATTATCCTTACAGAGCTCGTAGAAGTATTAATACCCACAATTTTGCCCTTTTTGTGAAACTGGCAGGCCTGCGATGACCTGTTTTGTACTTTTATTACTATTTTTGCTTGGGAGTGTGATTTTGTTGTGTGGCTATAGCTTTTGTTGTCCAGCCATTTAAAATGTTGGTGTGCCTATAGCTTTTGTTGTCCATCCATTTAAAAAGCTGGAGCATTTTTGCTTGGGGTTGTGCTTTTGTGTTCTAGGTTTAGCTATAGATTTTGTTGTGTAGCGGTTAAAAACCAGCGCTGTAATCTGAGCCCTCCGTTCTTAACAGAATTTGCAGCATGTGATAGAATTAATCATCATAAAGGATCTCCGTTCTTATTGGCATTGGCATTGCACTGCCTCTCCTCCTCCTCTCAGATTTTCATTGTGTGGTCTAGTCTCGTGCATCTGTATGATTGGAGCTCCAAATGTTGTGTTTATGTATGAATGTGGTCTGGTCTATCATATGTTTGGTGTGTGACTGTCTGTCCGACTGTTTGGTGTATTCTCTGAGAGGCGGAGGCGGAGGCGAGTTTGGGTTCCCCAAGAGGTGGAGGCGAAAGCAGAGGCAGGTAGCGCAGAAAATTCTACCCAGGGATCACAGTTAAATGAGCAATCCGACTCGATCACAAATAAATAATAAGGCATCGCTCTTTGTATGGATCACTCTGAGTATGGAATGTGGGTTGCAAATAAGATTAGTTCAATGAGAGACGATTCGATTTGATTTTAGAAACAAATTTCTTTCGCATGGCTCGATTCGATTCCTTTGCTGCAAATTGATGTTCAGTGTTGTTTGGTTTTTTAAATTAAATCCTTGGCAAAGCGGAAGTATAGATCCCTTCTTGCACAGATCCCTTCTTACACAGAAATCGAGAGAAACAGGGCTGCCAATATCACGGTTGGATCTCGGCGGTGGCCATCGTTGAAGAATGGGCACTCGAAGCGTTTTGCTGGAGGAGAAATTCCACAGAGCCTGTGGTTTTTGGGTTTTTTAAATTAGATACTCTGCATCCCTACTTACCAATATCAGGGTTGGATCTAGGCAGTGGCCATCGTCGAATAATGGCCAGTGGGAGCGTTTTTCTGGGGGAGAGAGCCTGCGGTTTCTTGGTTTCGCCGTGTTCATAAATAAATTTCTGATTGAAGTGACTGATGTGATTTTTGATCCCATGTACTGACGATGGGCGAAATACCATCTAAATTGGGTCAATGCATCATAGCATCTAAATTTCGATGGACAACCGTCCAATCTCCAAGGGAAGAAAACATTTGATGGTCAAGAACGATACGACTCCGACACCATTGAAAAATGGAGGAATGCTCTGTCTTCAGTTACAGAAATAGAAGGAAGGTTATGAGGGAGAGGCATATAACAGGTGAGAACAGCAGCCCTGCATGTCAATATAAATCTCCATATCAATATAAATCTGAGCAGTTAAATTAAATCTTCTGAATCCATGTTTCTTGGGTATTTTAAGTTAAATCCTCTGAATCCATGTTTCTTAGTTTTTTTAATTAAATCATCTGAATCAATCGTGAGGCATTTTTTGGCTTTTTAAATTTGACACTCTGCATCCATGCTGAGGCAGCAACATATATATATCCTTCATTTCAAAGAAAGCCAGAGAAATGCATCTAAGGGCAGGGAAAAAGGGATTGAGCAACGTCGTAACCCTTGCAAATATAAGATTCATCCCTCCGAGGTAAGCATAGCATTTTCTTGATTGACTCTGTTAATTTAGCACTATGGAGATTCATAGGGGATTTTATCAGAAATACATACATGTGTGATGAAGAGTTTGTTCAAATTGTACTGTACTTGCATTGAATTTCTTGTAAAAGTGGGTAGGCTTCTCTCCTAGCTTTCTACCTGTACCTTAAATAATATCAAGGGTTTGCTTCTGCATTAGCTATCTCAGGTTTCACACAAAATCTGTTATATTTTCTAGGTTAAGAATCTATTTCATCCAAGGTAGGGCCCCCACAACCCTCTTCAGTGATTTATTTTATCATTCGTATCTAAAACCCACTTACTCTCCAAAAATCTATTTCGTTACTCAGATTGAATTTCTGGGATTATATTCAATTATGTTGGACTTGTAATTTAATGTGTAAAATTTTCTCAACAGTCACATGTGGACCATATGGATTGATTGGGATGTCTTGTTATTCATATGATTACAATTTGCACATCCAGCGGAAAAAAACTAAGATATTTTAACGATAGATTTGTCAATTTCATCAAAATATGTACATCAAAGAGCATTTAACAATTATTATTGATTAGATATTGTCTGGCTCCTTTCGCTTTTGAAAGAGTAAAAATAGTTGTTCACGTGATTTGGGAAGGCACACTGAATCAATAGGAGTGGTTCCTTGGCTGGAAACTCTCAACCAACCAAGGCTTTCCGTGTGATTGTTGCTGCTGCCCCACCTCAATTCATTTTGCAAGGGAGTGGGGCATTTTGAAATGTTTCACTGTTTTTTTGGTGAACATACCAATAATACTCCATTCACTCCAAATAGTAAAACATGGTGGCATCTACTTTTTTAACATTGTGAATTTTGTGTATGTGGCTTTATCATAATCACAAATTTCATTTTCATAACTACTCGGATTGAATTTCTGGGTTTATATTTGGATTCTTCTGTCCAATCACTCTCGACTATATTCGGGTTTATATTTTGGATTCTTTTGATTTATAGATACTGCATAGATCAACACTAAATTTTAATAATTGTTGTTGTTGTTCTTGATGTTGTTTTTGCAGATGATAAGAAGGACATCAAGAATGTACAATCATGCTAAGATAGATGAAACATCTAAATATGAATTCATTATGTTATCATGAGCCAAAATAAACTAGATTTCATTTATTTTTCATGTTTATTATGTAATTACTCTAAAAACATTATAATAATAAAAAGTATTATTTTGTTTGAAGGGGCTGAAAAGCCCTTTCTCATTGCTCTTCAGGATGGACCATGGCTATCCTCAACCGTTTGTGTCCCTCTCTCCACATTACCTTTGCATTTACTTTTATTTCTTTATTTTATAACTAGATAGTTTTAGTTTAATAGATTGTAAATTAAAATGTATCAAGTAATGCATCAACATAAATAATTATAACATATTAATGAAAATTCTGAAATTTTAAATCAACTTGAAGCTATGTAAATGCATTTGATTTAGTTAATCTATTATTTTTCCAACCATGGATTATTGTGATAATTGCACAATTTTTGGATGTTGTTTTGTAGCTCAATTTGTGTATGATCAAGTAGTATGTCTTTATTGTATGTACATTGATTGGTGTGTGATAATTGCAAAATTTTTGTATGCCTATTCAGTGATTGAATTTTTGTATGATCAGGTTGTATGCTTTTATTGTATACATTGATTGATGTGTTTCTCTATTAGTTTGTGATCATGAATTTCAATGCAAATTTTCATATAATGATTGTTGTTTGAGTTTCATTTATATGAATGTGTTTTACAATGAATGAGTGACATGTTAATATGTATTTTGAAATGTGTGAGAATTCTCTTTGTTAATGTTTGGTGCTAGGTATCTATATAATGTTTGTGCATTCAAAACTTTTTTGTGTGTGTGATCACTAAAATTTGATATGTAATATTCAATGTATTTCTATGTCTTTATAATTCTTTTTGTGATTTTTATTATTCGATGTTTATTTGTGATTGTGTATGAGAATGGTTGTTGTTTGGGCTTTACTTACATAGTTGTGCATTTACAGCAAATGTGGATGATATGTTTGATATGTACCTTGATCAAGTTGTATGTTTTTATTGTATACATTGATTCATGTGTTTTTCTATTTCTTTGTGATCATGAATTTAAATGCAGAAATTTGTGTAGTAGTTGTTGTTTGACTTTCAAATATATGATTTTGTTTTACAATGAATGTGTGACATGTGAATATGTATTTTCAAATGTGAGAGAATTTTCTTTATTAATGCTTGGTTCTTGGTGTCTATATTATGTTTGTGTATTCAAAACTTGTTTGCGTGTGATGACCAATATTTGATATGTAATGTTCAATGTATGTTGTTTGTGTATTTACAATGCTTTTTGTCATGTTCATTATTTGATGTGTATTTGTGATTGTATATGAAAATGGTTGTTGTTTGGGCTCTACTTACATAGTTGTGCATTTACAATGAATGTGGATGACATGTTTGATATGTACTTTGATCAAGTTGTATGTTTTTATTGTATATATTGATTCATGTGTTTTTATATTTCTTTGTGATCATGAAATTAAATGCAGAATTTTGTGTAGTAGTCGTTGTTTGACTTTCAAATATATGATTGTGTTTTGCAATGAATGTGTGACATGTGAATATTTGTTTTGAAATGTGAGAGAATTTTCTTTATTAATGCTTGGTACTTGGTGTCTATATTATGTGTTTGTATTCAAAACTTGTCTATGTGTGATGACCAATATTTGATATGTAATGTTCAATGTATGATGTTTGTGTATTTACAATACTTTTTGTGATGTTCATTATTTGATGTGTATTTGTGATTGTGTATGAAAATGGTTGTTGTTTGGGCTTTACTTACATAGTTGTGCATTTACAATGAATGTGGATGATATGTTTGATATGCACTTTGATCAAGTTGTATGTTTTTATTGTATACATTGATTCATGTGTTTTTCTATTTATTTGTGATCATGAATTTAAATGCAAACTTTTTGTGTAGCAGTTGTTGTTTGACTTTCAAATATATGATTGTGTTTTACAATGAATGTGTGACATGTGAATATGTGTTTTGGAATGTGACAGAATTTTATTTATTAATGCTTGGTGCTTGGTGTCTATATTATGTTTGTGTATTCAAAACTTGTTTGTGTGTGATGACCAATATTTAATATGTAATGTTCAATATATCTTTGTGCCATTACAATGCTTTTTGGGATGTTCATTATTTGATGTGTATTTGTAATTGTTTATGAGAATGGTTGTTGTTTGGGCTTTACTTACATAAATTATTATTATTATGAAATTAATAAAAATAAAACTATAAAATATTATTATTGAAAACCTATTTATTATATATCATTATAATAATTTATTTAAATATTAACAAAAAATTTACAATAATAATAATTAATAAGGTATGTATTAATAAATATTTTGTTTTTATTAATATATTATATGATATTCGATACATTAAATTTTAAATCAATTATATTAATGTTAATTATATATATATATATATATATATTATATATTTTTTAATTCCATAATATATTAAAAAATAAATCATTTTAATTGATTGTGTATTTACAATTTTGCGTGTAATAAAATATGAACGATTGTTTATATGTTTGTGTATTTACAATATTTTTGAATGTAATGACGAAAATCTGATATGTTGTTTAGTTACTTTTGTATTTATATGTTTCTGAATAGAATCATGAAAATTTGATGTGATGTTTGTATATGTATTTTTGAATATAATGATGATTGTTGTTTCATTGGGTGGTTTGTTTATTTCTCATTTGTTCATTGTGATTGTGTATATGCTTGGAATGTGAGAATGAGCAAAATTTGATATGGTATATTTTGCATTTGCAATAATATTATTGAAATGATCAAATTTTGCCTCTATTTTCCATTAAAATTTATTGCACAATAAATTAAATGGGGGGATTGGGAGAGTGTAGAGGGAAAATGTAATATTATATAAGCTATAAGTGAGGCCTAGCTCAAATGAACTTTAATCTATTGCATAGGGAAATCAAATAAGAGGTGGGGTTGAGAGAGTGATGTGTGAAATAGTAGTATAACTCTAAATTAGGAGTGGGGGGGGCAAATGAACTTCCAATAGAAAATTTATATCACAAAATTCCTTTTAAATATAAATTTAAAAAAAAAAAAATATTAATTTCTGTTTATCAAATTTTAATAATAATAAAAATTGCCAATATTAATAATAATTAAATTATTTATATATCCATTATATATAGATAATTAATTTGAATAATAGTAAAATAATAATAAATATTAAAAATATATCTATTCTTTCCATAACTTCAATTTTCACACCAAATATATTAAAAATAGTTTATTAATATATTATTATATTATAAAAAAGAATTATCAAATATTATTCATAGAAATCTATTATATGTTATATTTATAAATATTTATTTACATAAATGTTAATATATGTGTGGGTTGTGTGCTTAAATTTAATTGTAAACTATACATGTAAATTTCAAAATATAATATTTATTTATTTTTATTATAATACAAATTAATTTTTTCTGAAATTGCAAAAAAGAGTGTTGCAATAGGAGGCGGGGGGCCCTGTGGTCTGAGCAAGTAAAAATTTTTGGATTCATGGCTTAGATCATATAAAAACAACCAAGCTTAA
>APFE030837333.1:46717-65403 GCA_000404065.3 Pinus taeda
ATTATTTATTTACTCAGATAATAATTGAATTAATCAGAAAAACAAAATGCAACGGAAATAAACTAGAAAAAGCAATCACACATTACAAAAATTAATTAATCCACAAACAATTATCCATCATTTCATTATCCAAAAAATCTAAGTTTTTTGACCCACAAATATATAAGGAGAAATACAATCTAGAACCTGCAACCCAACTCCCTTAGAATGAATTTGACCCAGGTAAATTAGACTCAAGAAAATTTGCCTCCGTACGAAATCAATCTGAAGAAATCAACCTCCAACAATTAAATCTTCACCCTACAACAACTCAATATAAACCCTTCCACTAATGTGTACTAAACAAATTCTAGCACTCGAGTTAAATAAACCCTATCAATTCCTATAAAACTAAAATACAAAAGAAGCATATGAGGAAGGAATAATAGTTTGTTGTTCCTAGTCATATCTTTAAGACTAGAAGATCAAGAATGAATGAATGTGAAATGACTCTCTTATTCCCCAAATATATATATATATAAGAGAGAGAGAGAGAGAGGGAGGTAAGGAACACCATTAATACTATATGCTTACAAGAAACCTATAACGACATTTTTGCACAACTACACTCCACAAGTAAACATGTCCAGCTCTAAGGTGATGTCATCAACAAGCAAGGATCTTAATTCAAGGACACTCCACAAGGTGTGTCCAACACTACTACAAACCTCCCAACCATGTACGTTCCACTTCCCCTTACATGAACAATATCGTAACATAGGCATCCTCATGCCAAATCTAAATCTCCATGAAAGCCTCCAAACTAACCCAGGCTTTCTAGAACCCAATGACCTCTAATATGTAAAACATTCCTCTAATCTAGCTTCTCCACCCAAGCAACCATGGTGATGTGGCCTCCTCCACGACTTGAGCTATGTGCTTGTTTCGGTTGGTTACCTCAGTCATAGTGGCGATGGAATAGTCTCATTGTATGGCCATCTATTTATTATTAATATTATGCTCGCTGATTACTTGTAAATCACAGTGTTTGCGAGCCCTCAGCTTCGTGATCACACCATCTTGCAATAGGTGGGGTGCCTCCCCAAGGAGTGCTACCAAGTTTAACCCTAGTCCCTTGATGGCACTGATAGTGGGCCTGTCAACTTCATTGTATGTGGTCAATGCTCCATCCGACAACACTATCCCACAACATACCTTTGCATGCAACATCTCGATAGCTTCTGAAGTACTCATAGAGGCACTGGTGGACACAGTGCTAGCCTGTGATGCACGGGTCTGTAGACCTGTCTGGATGGCCCCCAATAGTAGCTACTACTACTTCTCAAATTGTTATAGTGCATTCATGGTGACATCCCATACCGTGTCTCCAATGTCATGCAAGTCGCCCTCTGTGAAGATGATTGGTTCCAGCGACGCCTTAGTGGCCTTGGATTTCTTCCTTGACCGCACTTTCTCTTGTTCCCTTAGATGCTGGATGCAGTTTGACATTGTCTACGAGTCCGTGCCATGCTACTCTATTTGCTCATCCATTGCTTCCTTTGTTTTGAGTGAAGGCGACCTCGCGCCTTTGTCAAAGCCATGCTCAGTTTCGCCTATCTACTTTTCCATCTATTGGGCGATATCATGCTTTGCTTGGGCCTTGTCAACAACATCCTTCTTCCTCTTCTTAGCCAGTTGCACCATCTTGAGCTTGGACTCCTCCTTTTTGCATTGTGCAGCAGACTTGCTTGCCCCCATCACCAAGTCTAAGGTATTGCGCCACTCTACTGGCTAACGATCAAGTATTGCATCAATCATGTTGTCTGTTGCGAAGTAAGGCAAGTCATACCATGTCTGTTTGGGGTCCTTCCATGCCCTGATCTACACATGGTGAAAGTCTACCTTGAACTCTGCGTGCCCCTACATAGGTTGATGAACATAGTAGGTGACAACTGCAATTTATGATTGATAGCCATGCAGATGTTCATTTCCATCAAGTTCGAGAAGATCTTGTTGTCCATGATGTGTTGAGCATCCTTGGTCGCCCACAACAAAGCGTACTTCATTGCTTCTGGAAGGTCCAACACAATCGAGGGGAATTGACTATCTTCTAGAAGCTCCTAGGCTACCATCACAATAAACAGTAAGAGCCATGCATAGTAGAAGGTCTTGCTCAGCTCTTGTTCCTTGCAGAAATTTGCAAGGAACTCACCGCAAAGTTAACACGCCCAATTAAACTAGACTCCTTTGGTGCATTGGGATGCAAGAGAGACAACTAGTGGCCACACTTCATCTACCCGACACTTCCTCATAACCTTTCCTTCCAGAATTTGTGTGGCCACCTTGACCGCAAGGTCACAGATACGTGAGATGGCATAGCCTTGCTACTTCTTTACGAGGTTCAATTTCTCCTTCATGGCTTCCATGAGGGCTAGCTCGCCACCTTTTCTGCCAAACATAATGGCTGGATTTTCCCCTGTGTAGGGCAACCGCATGATCCTATGGATCAATCTGTCGGTGACGGGTATTGGCCCCTCCGGCCATAGAAACCCATCATGAACCAAGCATAGCAGCTTCTTGATGACCAATTCTATAATGGAGTGTGATTGTAGTGTGACAATCATATCAGGTTGAGCAGACCTGCCTTATCTACTCCCCTGAGCCACTTCGGCGGTTCCAATGCAGTCATTCCAGTGGTAGCTGCTCAGTCACCAAGTGCGTGAACTTCTCATGGTTAGCTAAGTCCCAATCATCCAATTTTAATAGAGGAACCTGCTCCAAGTGCGGTCCTTCAAAGACAATCTTGTCCGACAGTAGAGGGGTCTACAAGGGGACCTTTCTCTTGTCAATATGCTTCGACACCTTGGTATTACCCTTGTGTGAAGGGACGTACTCGGGAAACTTAGTGATAGGGTCAGCACCCTGGACTTCAACTTCCTACACTTCTACCCCCATGTCCTCATCATCCATCGAGATGTCCTTAATTTCTTCCTCCTCCAGCTCCATGTTAATGGTTTTTCCCTTTTCTTATGTGGTGGGCTTTTCCTTCGATGGGTTTCTTCTCGGCAACACGTGCATTGGTATTGCAACATGCTTTCCCTTCTTATACTTCGCACTCTCCTTAGTTGGGTTGGGCTTCGATCCAAGCATCTGTGGTAATTTGGGAACTTTAGCTAGGACTTCTACAACCTCTAGAGCATCTCCCTTTTCTTCTCTAACAATATCCCCCTTGGTTGTCACTTCTTCAACTTCCATAGCTTTTGCAGGTGTTGACATGATGCTATTCAACAAGTCCTATGCCTCCTTTGGTAACATCTCAAATAGTCACGCGCCTCCTTTTAGCTACCTAGAGCACTAAGACTATGCTACCCTCATATAGTCACCTGGCTAGATCACCAGTGTATGGCTTCAATCGACTGCCATTCACCTTTCCTAGGAAGGGATCTCCATTCAACTTAACCAACTGAGCTACTCCACCATTGGTAATCTCCTTAATGACATAGGGCCCTAAACAGTGCATTGATAATTTCCCTAGAAACCTATCAAAATTGTTGTCATATAACAAAACCATATCATTTACCTTAAAGGTGTGTAGCTTAATGTGCCAATCATTCCATGCTTTTTCATGTTTCTTTTGGACCTATTGGTGAAATGCAGCTAGAAATATCTCTTCCTCAAGCTCAACCAGCTACGCAAGCCTCTCTCTCAGGGCTCCGTGATCTGTCATACCCGTGAGTGCTCATATGCATAGACTAGGCACAATGTATTCCATGGGCATCACTATTTCAATACCACATTCAAGCCTAAAGGGTGTCTTTCCAGTCAACTTTTTGCATGTCGTCTGATAGGCCCATAGTATTGCAGGTATGTGTAGGTCCCAATCACTTTGCTGAGTGTTGCAAACCTTGGTCAGTGCGTTGTCCAACACCTTATTGAATTCTTCCATCGTCTCATTAGCCTATGGGTAAAAAGGCATGATTTTTTGGTGATATACATGAAATTCCTCCATCAACGCACTGATCGTCTCGTCAAAAAGTGCATACCACAATCACTCATCAAAATCTTTGGACACCCAAATCATGTCAGGACATACTCAAAGAGGAATTTCACAGGAGTCATGCCTGTGCAGTCCTTTATAGGCTATGCCTTCACCCATCGAGTCAAATACTCAATTCTAGTGATAATATACTACACTCTTGTCCTCTTCCCATACGCCTGAATGGGTCCCACAAAATCTATCGCCCATTTCTTGAAAGGTTGTAACATCATCTGTGGGTATAGAGGCAGCTCATCTCTCCGTGATGGCCTACCAGTCCTTTAACACACATCGCACACCTTGTAGTAAGCTTTTGAATCCTGATGGAGGGTTGGACACCACAACCTTGCACGTAGAATCTTCTGCATGGTTTCCCTTCCTACATAATGCCCTCCCGTGGCAACCCCATGAGTGTCTAGGAGGATACTGCTCCTTTCAAACTCCAGTACATGTCGTCGTAATACTTCATCAGACCCCATTTTGTATAGATGTCTAGCAATGATATAAAAGTTTCTTGCACGTACCACTAACTCCTTCTACTAGACAGTGTAGCCTTCTGGGCAAGTTCATGTCGTTAGGAAGTGTATTATGTCTCCAAAGTGACCATCCGCGACGCAGACTACAAATAGTTGCATGTTAGGCAATCCCTACTCCAAATTAGTGGCCTCTTCCCCCATTTCGATGACTGACATAGGGTCTAGTCCCACGTTCAGCCGTCCAGGCTTCACAATAGCTTCAAAATCATACTACGGGAACAATAATAACCACCTATAGATTCTCCCCCCCAACACATGCTTATTAACTAGGTATTTCAACTCATAATGGTCTGTATACATCTTAAAATTTCCACCCAACAAATAGTGTCTAAGCTTCTGGAGCGCATATACCATGGCTAACTCTTCGCGTTCGGTGATGGAATAGTTATTCTCAGCCTTTGATAACCTCCTACTTGCAAATGCTATAGGACGGTCTAATTCTCGTTCGCCAACCTATTTTGGTACTACTCCTAGTGCTATACATGATGTGTCTACATGTACATGAAACTCCTTCTTCCAATCCAGGAAAAGTAAAATCGGCATGGTGACCATTTTTCCTTTTAATACATCCAAGTTCTTCTGACAGTCCTCATTCCAATAGAACGTGACATCCTTTTTCAACAACTTCTCCATAGTTGCGGTGATCTAGGCATAACCCTTGATAAACTTTTTGTAATACCCAGTATGTCCTAGGGTTGCGCACAATTGTTTTACACTCCTCGACACCTCCAAGTTAAGTATCACTATGACCTTCGTGGGATCTACCATCAGTCTTGGTTTACAAACCACATGACCCAGCAGAGTCGCAAAAGGAACACAAAACAGGGATTTCTTCAAATTGAGTGCAAGCTGGTAGCTTCGACAAGTATCTAGCATTAGGCACAAACTTGCCACATGGAATTTTACCAACCCAAACACAGTCCAATCATCAAAGTACACCTCGAGAAACTTATGAATGAATTCTTTGAATGAAGCAATGACTACACGTGAAAAAATTACAGGCACATTCTTCAATCCAAAAGGCATTACAGTGTACTAAAAAAATCCCCATTCAGTTACGAAGGTCATCTTGCTTCTATCCTCAGGAGTGATTTTGATCTGATGGTACCCAGAGAACTGATCAGTGAAGGAGTACGCTTCCTGGCCACCTACATTATCCAATACCTCATCAATGTACGCAAGCATCATTCAACTTCCTAAGATCTATGCATATCCTTATTTCATTATTCTGCTTCTTTTCCTGTACCACCATTGGGCTTACCGAATTAGATTCTTCTATGAGCTCAATGATGACTACCATAAGCATCTTGTCTAGCTCTAAGTGGACCTTCTCTTTATAATTTGGATTGAGACAGTAAGATCTTTTCTTAACCGGCTCTGCATCGGGGTTTAACATGATATTCATAATGACGAGGTCTCCTATTATCCCCTTTAGTTCCGTAAATTGGTAAGGAAAAAATCTTGGTATTCACGGAGAAATTCAATGACCTTATCTACCATCGCGTCATCCTAATAATCTCTGATCCTCACGAATTTGGGCTCCGCCCTCGTACCAATATTTACCTATTTTGTTTTTAGTGGCGGGGTTATATCAAGATTCTCAATCTGCAGTCCCTCGACCTCGAGGTGACCCTCGGTTTTAGGGATATTAATCTGTCATGGATCCTAATCTTCTTCTTTAGCAGACACATTACAACATTCCAGTGCGTGGCTCAGCTGAGTAGTCCAATTGGGTTGAATCAGATCCAAAGGATCCTGCGGTATCCTAAAGATCACTTCTTTAACTTCTTGTAGTGCTTGGTCAATACAATCAAACCCGACTTCAAAGTTGAATGTCATTATGAATCCTTCATGCAGAATATCCCATTCACCTGTACCATGGCAGAGCTCTGTTTCCAGGTACTAGTTCATCAGGATGACATCCAAGGTGTGACAGAACAAGTGCACCCATTCAGGTTGTGGCTTCGCTCCATAAGCCTTAGCTCATTTGGTCAAGTGTGCGGGTGGATCATCCTTCCTGTCATATTTGTTTGTCATCATACCTTCAGCTTACCAAAGCGTGTTCTCATCATCCTCCTACATGTGTGCCAATCGTCAAAGCTACCCTTGTGTGTACCCCACCATCTTTCGGGCGTAGCATGCAGTGCCTAGTCCAAAGCCTGGAAGAGCTGCTTTTCTGGTACCTCCCTCTCAAATGTATCCAAAAATACATCTACATCATTCAGGAGATCGTAAGTGGGAAGATCTCTTACCTCTAGCAATACATAGCGCAACGACTGGGTCATCATGTTATAGATTAGTGTGGTTACTTCATGTAGCCGATTCTTCCAGCACTCTAATTCTTAATTAGAGTCTTAGGTGCAGGAACTCTCATGATCCCATGTAATTCATAAATCCGTTGTCGGATTCACCCAATCTTGGTCTCATGTTGTGATTTTTATATGCAGTCCAAATCATCATCGCTCTCATAATCGCAGACTGGTTTACTATAGCACAATCCTTTAGAAGGATATAGGGGTACTATTACACGAAGAAATTTATTTTCAAATATCATCTTCCACTTCCTTAGGCTGATTACCCCATTCATTTCAATAGCCCAATCAATGCCAAGGAGTGCAGGGTAGGGGTTGTTATCTTCCACAATTTCTATTACTTCAAACTCAGCCAATGCACTCGCGCCTTCAATATCTACAGTTACTCCTTGGATCCGTCCAATGGGGATGATCTTCTACTGATTTGCCATCCTTAACTAAATTGGAGACCACTGCAGCATGGGTCTTCCCATCCACTACCAAGTCTTCTTTGGTAAAACGTTCGCATCTGACCCCAGATCAAAAATAACCTGATCCATTTTATATTATCCTATCTGCGCGGTCAACCTCATCTCTCCTCCTGTCCTTGATATTGCACAGAAGCTTGATGCAGGTCTCTAAAAAGGTTGTAAGCATAGAAGGATCCATTTACTGATCAAGCTTATCCCTGCTCCCTGAGGTAGATGCCTAAGTGAAGCTCTTCTTTGCTTCCATGAACGTTTCGTGTGCGCACTCCAAATCAAATTCAGTCTCCTTCACCAGAGCTTTGCAAGCCCATGCATCGTCTTCAGGTTGTTTCCCCTTATCATCCCCTGATGCAATTCCACTTCGGCACACTATATTCACATTTGGATCCTCTTCATGAGGCTCAACCCTCATCATCTACAAGTTTTGAGTCAGCTAAGGTGGTAGCACCCCTTTTTCGCATATCCTCGCTATCAGCGTAGGAAAACCCTCTGTCTCATGATCAAACTGGGTACAATATTTTCACAATGATCACATTGGGTTAGTGCATTCATGAGAATAGTGTCCTGGTCCTTGAAAGTTGTAGCAAATTAGTTGTCCCCAACCTCTGCTAGGTCCTCCTCTATCTTGGCCTTGTCCTCACCCCTAAAAGCATCTTCACACCATCCCAACGCTCTAACCAGGGGGCTGCATTTTTGCCTGAACCCTATAGGTGGGATTTTTGTCCATCATCAATTCATAACTTCTATAGTTGTGCTCATCATTCCCTACTGACCTACAGAAGTTGCAGAATAATTGTTGCTATGTTTTTACAAACTTCTATAGCAAATTACTGTTATCTGTTGTATGTTTCCCTACTACTTGACATATAGCGCACCACAACACAGGCCCCATGCTCGGTCCTGCTTAGGCCTCTGGCCTCAAAGGAATCGATCCTCATCTTGCAATATATTTCGCAAAGACCGGGCAGTGGTCTTTGTCATGCCCCTGACCCTTACATTTCAGGCACCATATCTCTTCATGCACCTTTGGTCGAATTGTTCTGTCCTTCTTTAAACTTTGCATTTCAAGGCAAAGATTTTGCAACTACACATGGATCTGTTGAACCCCCAGATTCATATCTTACATCGATGTTTCATGCAGTCTCATTGATATCTCCAAGGCCTCTGCCTAAGTCGTAATCTTTTATTGTGATAGTGAAACTCTTAGGTGAGGCAAGAGTGAAGCCATGAACCATTCGTAGGTTGTCCATCCGTTAAGTTCATATTGGCTTCATGGATTTTACACTTCAATCTCTGATCAAATTCCCAAGGTGTCTCACTTGGTTTCATTGCGATTTCCTTAAACCCCACAATTGACTGCACCTCGGATTTAGGCCTACTAAACTCTTTATTCAGCATGGTCTAGATTTCTGCCAACCCAAAAATTGGGTTATCATTACAGTACTTGATGTACCAAGTTAGTGAGTGATCCTGCAAAGCACTAACCAATTTTTCGTTGTTCATGTGATCATTTGTGACACTGTAAGATTCCCAAACATCTTTCACGACGAAGCAAAACTAGTACGGGTCCTCATTTCCCGAGCCCTTAAAAAAAGAAGCTTCATTGAATTTTCCATGTTGAACTGCAGTGGGGGTGGTTGTGGTATGGGTGAAGTCGCAGGAGATGGTGGTGAAGTTGGAGATGGTGTAGGTGGAGGTTGCAGTTGCAATCCCTATCTGAATTGCACTTCATGGAGAAGCCTGTGCTACTCCCTCTTCATCACCCAATGATGGTGAGATCAACGGGCTATATTCAGGACCCTTTCTTCCTTCGTTTTTGTAAGTCTTTCCACTTTGCGTAGCTCCCAACATCAAGGTAGCTTCATAACCCATTTTTCGCACAACAACATCTTAATCCAGGTATTTAAAGACTTCAAGTACTTACCTTGCAGACCTTTGAAAAAACTTCACTCCTCCTCATTGTATCTAAATGAGGAATCAATCTTGAATTTAGTCACAAATCTTCCTATGATGTGACTGAACCAATGCTCGACAGCATGGGTGATCTTATCCTCAGAGGCTTCCAGTCCCTATACTAAGTCTGGGGTCCAAACAATAGGACCGTCAAGTCTCCACCTTCCTTGGCTATTCACTAGCTTCGTGATCCACTCATATAACTCAGCCAGAAAGGAGCAGAAAAAGATCTCATGGATTTCTATATACAAGTACCTTTCCATCCACTACTCCTTTGTTCTCCTGCACCGTGAATTCGTGGATCTTTCTATCCAACCAGTTTTTGATCTCTTTCTTAGTTAGATTCCAGTGACACAACATCACACATCTCTCATGAAGATTCTACTCTCGGCATTGGAACCATTTGTTGGCTTTGTGGGGCCTGACCCAGGTTCAGCATTAGTTAGCCAAACAAATCCCTGCACTACTGGCCCTTTCAGCATCAGCCCATGGAGCGGGGACGAAGTCTCACCCGAAGCAGTATGGGGCGATGCTGGAACCAAGTTTCCACACCTTGAGATAGTCGTGATGTCGATTTATACACTCTATTCCTACTTTAGCGCGCGTCACTAAGATTTTAGGGCTCTCTTAGTTTACCCTTTATTTCACCCTTTAGTACCTCCACGAACGTGTACGATTGGCCTTCGCGCAACCTTAACTCATGATCAAGGTACTTCCCCGCTACTATGACAGTGTATTGTATAGGTTTCCAAGTTATATTACATGTTTTACTTATCTTACTTAATCGACCATAGTTAGCACCGCATAAGTGGATATTCTTACTTGCGTTCAATTAACCAATACAGTCACATACATTCACGCATCACATGAACATTGTAAATTAAACCCAAAATGCAAGACAAATAGGTGCATTAATAGGGAATAAATACACACACTTTGTAGAATACTTCTCTTTATTGATATCTTCAAGTTAAAACAGACTTTATCCGTCATGTGGACACAATAATAGGGGTCCACGCACTCAACTGCCGACTTCCGCTCTAGGCCTCTGCGCACTCAGCTGTAGAGTCTCTACCTACGCTAAAACCTGAAATACTTATTCTTCTCTACAAACACTCCAAACTTGTCTACCAAATACTTATAGCTTACTTACTTAAGTCCTTTTTATAAAATCCCATGGTTCGCGAACCATGGGTTGATATTTACAACCTACTTTACACTTTACAAAATAATGGTGCACAACCCTTTATGACTTTGACACCTTTGCACTTCGCGGCCACAAAATGCAGAGACTTTACAACTTTATTACAAAATCATCTCAAAACATGGGATTTTAGCCCCAAAACTATCCTTGGGGGAACCCATTCCCAACAAAAAGGGAAAAATTTAAAAAGAAATTACCATTTACCTTATTTACCTCATTTGGAGCAATTTTTACCCACTTGTGCCCTAAATCTTTAGGAGTGGATTGCGGAAAATCCAGGAGGCCAATCAACAAACTATCTATTGTAGGTATAAGTTGAGGCTTTAATCTTTGCATTAGTACCTATTTTGCAAGAATTTAATTTTTTTCATGGTTTTTGAGGGATTCCTTGCAAAAAAGTTCACCCTTGGTCGGCATGGGATCTAGGCACAGGACCACACTGATCGAGGTTTTCTAACATGAAAATTCATGTCAGTTTGTGCACCTATTTTAGAAATAGTTGCGGCGGCACAGTGAACTAAAATTTCAATTTTTGCCCAATTTCATTGCCTTAAAACCAAAATTTCCCTTGCAAATATTGATGTTAAGCTAAATGTGGTGTGTTTGTAGGCAAATCAAGCCATGAAAAGATGGTGAACGATTGGAAAGAATGTGTGCATGAAAGAATAGATGAATTGGAATTGGAAGATCCAAACTGTTTGGATGCATTGAGGAACCGTGGGCTCCTCAAGTTCTTTCTTACACTTGGTCGACGGGTGCAACCTGAGCTACTACAATACCTAACCAATATATGGGATGTTGGACGAGAGGGATTTGTTATCCATGATCAAGAGCTGGAGCTAGAGACTTCAGATCTTTACTTCATTACTGGATTGTCTCGCAGAGGGGGAACCCATCCAATTGTATGGAGGCAGGCCCATTAGGGTCAGTGTAAACATGCTCCTTGCCGAACATTACCTGGGAGCTCTGAATCTACAAGCAGTAACATCGACATCATGACCATAAACGATCTGATATTGAATTTTCTGCTCTTGACCACTAACATAGTAGTTAGGGCTCAAGCATTACATGAGTCCAACAAATCTAAGCTCCAGTATGTTTTAGATTCCATGGCACCCACTGCCTTCAACTAGGCAGAAGCCATGAAAGTGAACATGAAATGCCAATTATCAAAATGCAAGGTAGGGAAGCTGAGGAAATTTGGATATGGTTCTATTCTAGTGACTTTCTTCCTGGAACAAATCCCACTCTTTCACTATCACCGAGCGGAGGTGAACCCCCCAATACCACAAGATCCACGGATTGTCCGTTAGGGCGAGTTGATGCATAGGACTGGAGGGGGGCAGCACATGTCATACAAAACTCGCTTTCTTTGCATGGTTGAGGTGTTAGTTGATTGTAGTGGAGGATTAGTGATATAGTGGGACTAAATTCAATGGTGATCCTAACATGATGCTCCCAGAGGAAGAAGACTTTAATGACGGCGGTGAGAAAAACAATTTTTGGTTTTGGTTTTTTATTGTTTTTGCATATATGTATTCATGACATCTTGATTTTGTAACTATAGATGTTGGACCGGAAAGACTAGTGGGGATGTCCCCTATAACTAGATGTGTAGCTCGATAGTTCGAGGTTGCTCCTTATCAGGAAGTAGTGGACAACAAAGAAGCCATTGCCCGAAATCTGTAGGGCTTGACCAGAGGAGTCCTAGAGTATGCATGGATCGAGGACATTCCTCGTCATTATCAAAGGCACACATTGAGGCTCTCAGATCGGATTCGATGATTACTGACTCATGTAGTATGAGGAGTAACATGTTATCATGATCACCACATTGAATAGTCCATAGTTTTAGCATTGACAGTTTTGAGGCCTGCGAGGCACGAATGTATTCATAATACATATATTATTTTTTGGATGTTGATGTACTACATTCAAACATTATCGACATATACATATATATATATATATATATATATATATATATATATATTCTATATTTCTTGTTTATTATAATACAATGTTTTAAAACATAATTATCCAATGCATCTGCTAATGTATTCATATGCCTAGGAATGTGATGATATGTGATATAATCAAAATTTCTTTCCAATAGATGGATATGAAAATACATTGTCAATATATAATGGTTTCTAACAAAATATTTCCCATTGAGCTGAAGAAGAAAAATTTGTGAATCAAGTTTAACAACCATTTCTCGAATGTCAAGAGGAATGGCTTCTGACAAGAGTTCAATAACCACACTATATTCATCAATGTTATTAGTTGTTTGACCCAAACAAATACCTTGAATATCAATCAACACACCATGAGGGGCATAAATAGCCCATGTCGTGGACGATATATTCTAGGTACTACGGTAAGCACCATCAACGAAACCAATGTAAGGATTCACAGACATCTGCAAAGAAGGTGAAGACATAATAAGCAGGAAAACTGCTTGAAAAAACACACCAAACCAAACTGCATCGGAGCTCCACCGTTAACATGGCATGTAAACATTGACTCGGCCAAATAATAGAGTAAAAATTATAAAAGTTTGTGCTCCCATGCCCCCTATGTTAGTGACTGTTACTAGTCATAAGATGGAAACCCCATTGTGATAATGGGAAAATGATAAAGACTCAATGAAAAAGGTGCATGAAAGGAGGCGAGGAAAACCTAAACTCATGATGAGGAAAACGTGCCCCTAGCATGACTCATCGAGATCTAGAAAAGACTCGACTGGGATTTTATGACATCCTAATCAAACAACTCGATGCGGGAAAGGGGTTACTTCATTTTTAAACGAGGTTGATACAAGAACATCTATTACATTTTTGAATGAGGGTGATACAAGAACAAACTATCCTCAGATTCCTTGATTCATTTTTTAATGAGCTTAACACAAGAGAAGGAACTATGCTCGCACCCCTTGTTTCATTTTTAATGAGCTTAACACAAGGTATGGAACTACGCTCTGCACCCCTTGTTTCATTTTTTAACGAGATTGACATAAGGTACGGAACTATGCTCCAGCATTGTTTAAGGACTAGGCGAGAACATGGCTCCTAAGAGGTCCTCACTATATGGGAGAACCATGCTCTGGGAGGAATACATGTTAACCGGTACTAATGACATATCGAGTTCCAATTCCCCCAGTACATAGTTTACTATACCATCTATATGATCATTAGTAGATATGGAGACAGAACTGGTAGCCACATAATTAACCTATGGCAGGGAAGGTACTTCTTGCAGACAAGAAACAATAGGGGACAATGGTTGCAAAGGATGCACTTGGTGACCAATGAACAACAATTGATCAATGGTCAATATTCTCCCTTTGTGTTGAAAACAAACCACATGGAAAAGCGAAGAAACAAGAGCTCTCATGTCATAAACATAGTCTTGTCCAAGGAGAAGATTGAAATCTAATGGACCTTGGACTACCATCATGTCTATATAGATGGTCTTTTGTCCCAAAGTAATTGGGAACTTCGAAAGGATACCTAAGGGTTTACTAGTTCCTCCATAGAAACCCAACATATTCTAGGTGACAAGCACAAGCTATGTGGAACCCAAAGCTTTCCAAGTAGTAGAAGACATGATACTAATAGAAGTGCCTTCATCTACAATAGTGCCATGTACTACCATATTATAGGCTTGTACTATGATCTGGAAAGGAACATAAGATGGAAGGTGAAAAGTAGTCAATGGAATCCAATCAAACGAACTGACATAACTACTGGGTGGGGGTTTCATATGATCCCCCCATGTTCTGTAAGAAGTGGTGAAGGACTCTCCTAAGAAACTAAGATGGGAGGTCAATTCTTCAATTCATGAGAATCTAAGGAGATGAGAAGAACATGAGCAGTATGATCACTATTTCCATCGAGAACAGAGTGAACAACTAAAGGTGGATTCAGGTTGACACTCGTTTCGACCAATGGTTGGTCGGGAACAGACACAAGAGAGTCATGCTCAGGAAGAGTGGGATGGGCAAGATATGAATCCAATTCAATCACTTTACCAACTAGGAGAGGGTTACAAGAAAGCCTTTGATAACCAATAGGAAGTTCGGGTTTAGGAACTGTAAGGTTTTCCAAAACTTTGGAAGCTTTATCCATAAGAGGGAAAAGGTGAAGAAGATGCTCTCCTTCACATAACTTACTGGGGAATTTAATTTTTCTGTTCTTCTTGCCATCACTAGCCAAGGGTGTAGCATCGACATGATCACCAGAGGTAGATGGGGATGGTTGATCCAGATTTTGAGACCATACCTCTAAGACTGTGGGAATACCAGGACAATATCAAAGAATATGGTCACCCTTACATAGCCTACAAGGGAATTTTACCTTCCGCAAAGGATCAGAAGATTTGTCGACAGGAAGTGCATTTGGAGTACCAACTGCATGGTTGGCCTCTCTTTTATTTGACTTCTTCTTCTTTTTCTTATTCTTCTTCTTCTTAGCCTCCTGGTTACTAGATTCCAAGCTTTCACTAGGCGAAGTAGAAGAGGAAGATGAAGAAACATGGGAAGAAGGTGAGAGATCAACCTTAGAATCAACGTGATCTAGTTCAAATGAAAGCGATGACTAGATAGGAGTCGGGACACTCGGGGCCACCGAGGTCTAAAATAACTAGATAGGCAAACCAATGGTCAACCCAGGGAGGGACAACATTTCCATATAAGGAGCATAAACATTTCCAAAAGAAGGAAAAGGACTAGGATTTCCATCCGAGGGGAATCCTTGACTAGGAGACTCTAGAAATGTCGCTATTGGAATCAACCCTTAAAGAGTCGCTAAGGAAGATATCTTTAACCAAGAATATTTTGTGGGAAGATAATTTTAAGACACTTAAATAGAGCTTTGCCTTCTCATATTTTAAGAGTCGAGAAAAGAGCAAAAGGTGACTCTAGTCACTTTCGGAGTTAATGAGCTCGAAAGGACAAGTGCTCAATGATATTTTAAATTTAAAGAGTCAAAAATACCAAAATGACTGCTCAGGATAATCTAGGAAAAAGGGTTACCAGGTAACCATGAATTGCACAATACCTCCTAGTGAACTGAGAAGCAGGGGTAGACGATCTCCCCAAATGTTGTGTTCGGTGTATCACATTTTCAAGGTGGCTGACTCAACTTCCTATAGATAAAGGATTGCAAACCTAGTGGGGTCTCCCTTTATATATGAGATGGTATGGGGAGCACAAGTCTGTACTAACATTGTCTAATGCCGAAGAAAATGACAGTTGTTAGGTTTAAAGACACTGGAACACATCTCTAGCCTATACCTCTAAATTTGAGCTTTTAGTTTCAAATGCATCATAGGTTAATTGAATATATTTTAGAATTTTATCTTGAAATTAAGTCTCAATTTTTAGACCCTATCGATATCACCTAAAAAACTCTTATGTGCAGCTATATGAGACAAAATCCTTTCAATTCGATGAATTCTTACACTAATTGAGGGAAGATAAAACAATCAATGCAACAAATAAGAAATTGAAAATAACATGACTCTTCACTACTTTGCTTTTCAAAACAAAATAATGAAAATCTTTTCCACTTCCTACTCTTCCTATCAGATGCAATTCAACTAGTCCTTTTAACAATAAAAGAATTTCATTTGATTTCACATACTCATGATGATGCAATTCTAGCTTTCAATGATGCCAATCAATGCAACATATTAATTAATCAAACTAAAATGATGTATTTTATTCAATGGAATGTTGAAATGAATCTTTCACATAAACATTTCAATGAATATTTCCAAGCACTTAGACATCAATCAAATTCAAAGCATGACAACAAGAACTCCTTTCAAATCAAATTCAAAGATTCAACCCAAACAAACTGAGCAACGTGATCTATGCTTGGAAAAGAGACATTCAACAAGAGAAGAGAAAACAAAACTTTTTCACTTTTTCAATTGAAACAAAAGCAAGATAGATGCAAGGACCAAAAATGAAATGCACAAATCAACAAACCAACAACTCGACTTAATCAGAAAACAAACAAATGAATGGACAATGACCTAGAGGCACTAGGGACACAAACCATCCAAAAACTCAAAAAATCAAGTAAGTCAATCTCAAACCATTCAAGAAAACAATAAAGCTAACAAAGCATTCTAGTCAGGTAGAATACAGGCAAACAAGCCAAGAAACAAAATTTATGAGAACAAGACACACTGGCAATGATTTGGGAGAAACCCTGATTTTAACCTACAAGCATCAGCATGACTGTCTAACTAGCAACAAGCGCTAGAGGGTCTGTGGCACGACTGTTCAAAGGGAACTCATGCTACTCGGCGTGACTGTTAGAAAATAAACAACACTGATCGAGGGATTCAAGGAAAAAATAAAATTTTTGACAAACCAGAACTAAACTTGTCTGTTAGGTCCCTATAATACTAGTGATTACCCCATTACTATTATAGTTTTATCCCTTATTAATATTTTTGTGCCTCTATTGTCCCCATATCGTTATTACTGTGCCCCATAGAATCCCTCTATTGTTATTTTTGTGCCTCTATATTATTATTGTTAGGTCGGCTCGGTTATATTATGACTCCTTAGACTCCTATATATAGAAAGGAGGTTTTGTCATTTGAATCATCAAAGATTCATTCATTTGTGTAATGTAAAAGAGGCTTCCCCCTCAAAGAGGCTGAATTCTAAGGTGTTCATCTATATTTTCTATCTTTTTGTGAGCTAGTTTCATAACATTTTGTATCAGAGCTTTTCGATTCTAGGGTTTCAATGCTCCAAATAGGTCATCGTGGAATTTTCACTATAACTTTTTTTCTGCGGCATTTCAGAAGTGAAAAAAAAAACCATTTGAGAAAAAATTGCACTGAACCTTGGATCTGAATTTCAGAGCTTTTAGCACTATATTTTTGGAGATATGATCCGAGGAATTTGGTCTTTTTGTAGACTCTTGAATTATATTCCAAAAAGGTGACCTGGGGAAAATTATCATAACTTTCTCTCTGAGCATCAGATTGAAATTTCATCAGAAGGTACAGAAAGAGGACATAGAGGGATACTACAAGTCGCAATTTCAAAACTTGATGATTCGAAATTATAGAGATACATCAAAGGCAATATCGAGCTCCTACAAAGTGAAAAAAGGTGTGTAGATTTTTTTAAATTCTTAGTTAAGCTTGGTTTGAAAAATTATTTTGAAGGAATTCAAAGGGCATAGTAGAGAATTATTATTGATAACTAATGCCCCAAGGAAAGAAAATGCAAACACCTAGTAAGCAACCTAAGATCTCTAGCATGACTCATGAAGAAGAGGAAGAAATGCTACATGATATATCAAAATTACAAGACCAAGTGAACCACATGTCACTCTCCACAAAATCTAACGGAAGCTAACATAAATGGCATGGAAGCTAATATGAACAACATGGAAGCTAACATGGACAATTTGAAGATAGATTTGAACACAAATTTGAAGACAGGCATGGTAGATTTGAAGACAAATTTGACAAATTTTCTACAAGAAATACTTAGTAATGGTGAAAGGGTAGTAAAGGAAACTCACGATGCGAAAAAAAGAAATGTTAATCATGATTTCATAGACTCTAATGTTTGATTGAACACCCACCATATTCCAAAAATTGATATGAGGAATTTTGATGGCAAGGATCCCGCAACATGCATATTAAAGATGGAGCAATTTTTCAAACTCAAGAATGTGAAAAACACACAAAAGGTACGTATTGCAACTTTATATTTGGAACCAAATCAGTTTGTATGATATCAATGGATTTGCTCTCGTAAACAAATTATCATTTTGGTAATTTTTACTGAAGAATTGACAACACATTATGAGGATACAAAAAGAAACACCTTTTCTATCCAATTGATAAGTCTCAAACAAAAGGGTTCAATAATGGAGCACATTGAGGAGTTCCAAAAATTGAACATAAGGGTAAAAAATATTCTAGAGGAGCATAGGATTGATGTGTTCATAGGTACTTTAAAGGATAATATCCAACATGGTGTTCACCTTTCGGAACCTGATTCATTAGAAAAGGCATTTAGGTTAGCAAGAAAAATGGAAAGAAAAATTATGGCAACTAGGAAGCATACCACTCACAACTATAAAGATGGAAGTGTTGTTGCCCCTAGTCTTCCACAAACTATAAGTTTGACACCACAACAATTGGAAGAAAAAAGAG
>APFE030837333.1:69347-98286 GCA_000404065.3 Pinus taeda
ATGAAATCGATCAATTTTGGAGTATCTCATCAAGTGGAAGAACTTATCCGCTGAAGATTCCTTATGGGAGGATGAGAATTTTATACAGAAGCATCCAGAACTACTGAAGCATTGAGGACAACACTTTTTGAAGGAGAGGGGCATGTTAGGTCCCTATAATACTAGTGATTACCCCATTACTATTGTATTTGTATCCCTTATTATTATTGTTGTGCCCCTATTGTCCCCATATTGTTATTATTATGCCCCATAGAATCCCTCTATTGTTATTTTTGTGCCTTTATATTATTATTGTTAGGTAATATGGGTTATATTGTGACTCCTTAGACTCATGTCTATAGAAAGGAGGTTTTTTCATTTGAATCATCAAAGAATCATTGATTTGTGTAATGTAAATGAGGTTGCCCCCTCAAATAGGCTGAATTCTAAGGCGTTGATATAGAGCTAGTTTCATAACACTGTCACTCTAAATTCAAGAATTAGAGCAGTAGATGACTTGAAGTACATATTACCAAAGATAAAGTGTGAAACAAGCAAACTTTTCACAAACCATGAAATGAAAAACAATCCAAAGAGAGGGATGGGTCCCCTTTATGGTCGCCAATTTGTGGAGTAGGAGTATCCTCTCTATGGATAGAGACAATCCCTCTTACCCAAGAGAGTGGGTCTAGCCACAAAAAATACAATCTAATGTAAATATCCTTAGATTAGAATCAAATAAGAGGGACTACCTCTTATAATCCTAATCTGCTTGATGGTGATCTTGATTCCTTGCTCCAGCATCCTTTTGTTCCTTTCGTTCAAATACCTGAAACAAACATGCAAGGAACAACAATAAACATGATGGCATAAAATTGAATTCAATCTAATTAAATGGTCAAGGAGTTCTAAGCTATCAAATGTAATACTATTCATGATATAGGAAATAAAAAATTAGTTGTATTAAAATAAACTTCAAAGAGAAATACAACCGAAGCCTTGACATTGCAGGTTCCCTTTGGCATGTCTGGGTTCCATCACCACTGTAATCATATCATGATTCACCATAAAAATAATGGAAGTTCAAGCCCTCTTACCCTTTGCTCCAAACCAAACACTACAAGCTTATTCTCCCTTCACACACAAACTAGAAGGCTAAGGTTCTTAAAATGGCTATCAAGATTTTCAGATTATTTCAGCCCTTTCATTCACTAGTTGAGGTTATAAAATGAGGATTTTATATAGCTTTGATAGAGGGGAATGGATCCTCTTTTGGTAGGAGAGGCCTTATACATTTTTTTTTGGTTCCATTTTAATAGGGGAAAGGAGCCCAAAAGTCTCTCTCGGCTCTATCTTTCTCAACCATTCACTAGAGTTCCATTCACGAAGCTTCTATACCTGGAAGCTTCGACTCCATTTTTAAAAACTTTCCAAAAGAGGGTTGACGCAGGTCATGAATGGCTTACCAGTGCCATTCAGTGCTAGGCCCAGTGTTAGACTCTGCAAATCAGCACAGGGAGGAAACTAAGTGCTAGCACCAGTCTTGAAAACTGAGTTTGAAGTAATATTCTTGGGAAATGATATAAGAGGGAAATGTTTCGCAGATGAAGAGGAATGTAGGGAAATTTTCTTCATGCCAAGAAAGAACATGAGCGTCATTGTAGAGGTACTCTAGGATTGGGGAACAGGGAGTACAGGGACAGTGACAAAATGTTGTGTAACACTAATCTACCTAAATAATTCAAGTTCAAGACAACGAGTATAATTTCCACCCACAAATTCAAGTTCAACATTTTTGTAATGTGAAATAAAGTAATGTACAGGAAATTTAAATGATGGTAGCCACAATTAGGTATATACTTAATTTCAATTTCACATTGGATTCCCTACAGAAAGGTGTAAGGGCCTTATAATACTCTATAAAATTTGAGATGAGTATATCCTACTAGTTGCAAACATGGTGATTCCAACTTCTGTTTTCCTCAAACAAAAATGGCATGGTGAAAAGGTAAGGACAAGACCTAAGAATAGAGTGGAATCTAATGTCAGCTCAAGTTGAGCTTAATTTATTTAATAAGTTACTTGATTACTTTCAAAGCCACAAAGAAAAAAGTGCAGACATGGAAATTCCCTTATTCAAATTATGGCTTCTTTGTCAGAATCAATTCAAGCGGCATGAATCTAGATTCAAACACATCAAGCTTTAGGGACATTAGTCTATCGAGATGGTTTTCTAGATCCATGTATCTATGTCTTCCTAGATTCCTTCTATGATAATTTGAGGTGATGTGATGTCATAGCTTCTATAACCACGCTCTAAGTCAATTCCAAACTACAGTGATTTTCATCAACAATTAATCCAAAAACCCTTCCTGAGGCTAGATAGTTACATTTTCTTCACTAAGAGACTAGGGTCAAGCTTATTTTATATTTTTCCGTGTGAAAATGTTACTAAATTCCCATACCACACCATTTGGAAGGTGGTTAAGCCACATGCATGATGACAAGGCTCATAACTCTTGAGTTTCCTCCATCTTGAGTTTCCACAACTCAAAACTCTAACCATTAAATTTCTTGATCTCTATCTTTCCACTTCTCATCATCTTCTTTCACCACCAGAATCAATCTAGCAAATCTCCCACTGAACAGGGTCTACCACAGGCCCGAGCAGGCCCGAACAAAAACCCTTAGCAACAAAGGCATCCCCTTGGAGCCAAAACTGCTCGGATACCAAATGTAGGTTTTAATCCCATACAAAAATTACTTGCATACGAATTCTAAAACCCAAAAAATAAAAAATGTCAGAACATAACACATAAAACACATATACACAAAGATTTCCCCTCGATCCCAAAACCGGGACTACCAGCTTGATTTTTCATTATGTTCCTTTCAATGTTATAATACATATTTATATATGCCGAAGCATCTAATACCATGGACCGAAAGACATCGCGTCCAAAAAACATGTATGAAAATCATGCATAAAACCATAGGTGGGTCCGCCTAACCTAACATAGGGTCCAAAACCAAAATTTTCAAGGCCGCTACCCCAGACCCCATAAAGTGGGGTTATGGGTACACCTAAAACCTGTTGTGACTCCCTCCCCCCCTGCTACAAAATCGCCACAACGAAGGGGGGCTCCGCCCCCCTTCTAACCCCCCGGTTAACTATGTGGGCTAGTCGTGGAAAGAATATAACATAACTCAACATTTTCCCACTTGTTTTTTTCTTTCCATAAGGGGCCACAAGAGAGATTAGTCATTTTTCCAGTCCTGAAATGCCCATTGTCTCTCTACACCGAGAGAACTTCTCAGATCTCACAAATTTTGTCAATGCATCTGCAGTATTCTTCAAAGTGTCTACCTTTACCAGCAACACCTTTTTGTCTTCTATCATATCCCTCACAAAGTGATACTGAACATCAATGTGCTTTGTCTTTGAATGATATGCGGGATTCTTTGCCAAGAAAATTGCACTTTGGTTGTCACAGTCTATCGTTATAGCTGCTTGTACTAACCCCATATTTGAACATAATCTGTACAACCAAGCTACTTCCTTGCTTGCATGAGTGGCTGCCATGTTTTCTGCCTCTGTAGTTGATAGTGCCACTACAAATTTTTTCTTACTCATCCAACTGACTGCACCTCCAAATAGGTTAAAAACATACCCACTTGTAGATCTTCTATGATCCATATCTCTAGCCCAGTCTGCATCAACAAAGCCACGAATATCCAACATTTTGTTCAATCGTGATCTTCCTTGATAGCACAAACCATAATCATTAGTGCCATGCAAATACCTGAAAACCCACTTCATTGTTGTTCAATGCTCCTTCCTTTATTTTGACATAAACCTACTCAATACTCCCATTGCATCCACAATGTCTGGTCTAGTACAGACCATTGTATACATCAAGATACTGACTGCACTTGCATATGGAACACAAGACATGTCCTCTTCCTCTTCTTGTGTCTTGGGACATTGTTCAGACGATAACCTCACACCTGCAGGAATAGGAACCTTCACCGATTTAGTATCCTGCATATTAAACCTTGGCAGTATTGTCTCGACATACTTCCTCTGGTTTAACTAGAACTTCCTCTTTGCTTGATCTCTTTTAATTTCCATGCCCAAAATATAGTTTGCAGCACCGAGATCTTTCATGTCGAATTTGGAGGAAAATTGGGTCTTCAAATCCTGGATAATTTCTTTGTCATTTCCAACCAGCAACATATCATCCACATAAAGACCAGATAAATAACATGGTCACCAATTTTAAAATACACACAATAATCTACTTTGCTTCTGGTGAAGCCAAGTCCCTGTATAAATGTATCAAATTTCTGATACCACATCCTTGGTGACTGTTTTAACCCATACAGAGACTTCTTTAACTTGCATACCAGTTCTTTTTTACCCTTCAATGCAAAGCCTTCAGGTTGCTTCATGTAGATTTCCTCTTCCAAATCCCCGTGAAGAAATGTTGTCTTCACATCCTATTCTACCTCAAAATCAAAAGCAACAACAACAGATAAAAGTAATCTAATAGAAGTTACCTTGGCAACAGGAGAAAAAATATCCCCAAAATCAATTCTTGGCACCTAGGAATAACCTTTTGCTACCAACCGAGCTTTGTATTTCTCCACCTTTCCTTCTGTATTTGTCTTCTTCTTGAACACCCATTTGTTGCTAATGGGTTTCCTTCCAGCTGGCAACTCCACCAGATCATAAGCCTCATTTTTGTGCAAAGATGCCATTTCATCAACCATGGCCTCTTTCTGGAGTTTTCCATCCTTTGAATCTACTGCTTCATTCACAGTTCTGGGATCATCGTCAGTAATAGATAAAGAAAAATTTGAACAAAAAGTAGATGGACTATACCTTTCTGGCTACCTTCTTTCTCGAAATGATCTTCTCACACCCAGAGTTTGTGGCTCTTCATCTTCTGATTCCTCCTCTGTTGTAGAGTCTGATTCTTCCTCCTTAATCTCAAACTCTATCTTCTCAAGTTCCCTTGGTTGGACTTCATGTTTAATAACATATTTTACCTCTTTGAACACCACATCTCGGTTGTACACAACCTTCCATGTGACTGGGTTCCAAATATTATAACCCTTTAAACCATCCTTATACCCAATAAAGATGCACTTTTCAGATTTACTATCCAACTTGGTTTGTTTCTCCTTTGAAACATGTACAAATGCATCACATCCAAATACGCTCAGATGTGAAAGAGAGGGTTTCTTACCAGTCCATACCTCTTGTGGAGTCTTATCCTCCAATGCTGATGAAGGTGACCTATTGACCAAGTAACATGCAATATCCACTACCTCTACCTAGAATTCTTGTCCTAAGCTGGCACCACTGAGCATGCTTCTTTCATTTTCCATCAACGCCTTATTGATTCTTTCTGCAACTCCATTTTGCTGAGGTGTATATGGAGTAGTCTTCTATCGTGCTATACCAAACTTCTTATAGAATTCTTCAAATTCCTTGCTGCAAAACTCTCCCCCATTATCTATCCTTAGCACCTTTATCTTCTTCTCTGTCTGATTTTCCATGAGAGCCTTAAATTCTTTAAACCTGTCAAAGGCTTCATATTTCTTCTTAAGGAAATATATCCATGTATTCCTTGAGAAGTCATCTATAAATGATACATAGTACAAAAACTTACCCAGTGATGGAACTTTCACAGGTCCAAACACATCACTGTGCACAAGTTCTAATATTTGTTTCGCCCTCTTACTACCAGAGGGGAAACTCACCTGATTCTGCTTCCCATATACACAATTTTCATAAAAATCAAAATCCAGAGAGCTATTACTCATACCATCTACCATACCTTTACCATGAAGTATTCGAAGGCCCTTCTCTCCAATATGTCCAAGCCTTTGATGCCACAACATGGTCTTCTCTCCAGAGACCACTAGATTTTCTGCTCCACTTTCAGGAACCACAAAACTGTTGCACCCATCAATAATAGTGCTACCTTGCAGCTGGTATAGAGTTCCAATCCGAACTCCCCACATCAATACCAGTGCTCCTCGAACCATCTTGCATGTATCCTTCTCGAACACTGTCTTTACACCTGCATCATCCAGATTGCTTATAGAAATTAGATTTCTGGCCAATCCAGGAATATGCATAACACCCAGAAGTGTTCTAGCCCTTCCACCTTGTAACTTCAACTTTACTTTTCCGCGAAAAATGATTCTAACCTTCCTATCATCCCCTAGGAAGACATCACCACCATCATATTTCTCATACTCGCAGAACCACTCGCTATGGGGAGCGAAGTGAAAGGATGCACCTGAGTCAATCAACCATGCCTCATGATCTACATGTGTACTTGAAGAAGCCAGGTACATATCCCCACCTTCATCTGAGGTGGTTTCACCTCTACAGAAGGAGCATCATCAAATCCATTCCCTTTATCAGGAGCTTTAGGTTTACAGTCCCTTTTGTAGTGTCCTTCCTCTCCGCGTTTCCAGCACACCACCTTTACAGGTTTTCCTGGAGATTTAGATCTCCCTCTAGATTTAAATCTCCCACTCGATGACTTATTTTTGTTTCTGTTCTCGGACCATCCTTGTATAGACAAGGCATCACCATTCTGGCTATCCATATTTTTCCATCTCATCTCCTCCATCAGCAAGGATGAGACTATTTCATCAAACTGCAAGCCAGTTACATTGCTACCTATTTCAATAACTAGACTATCCTACGAATCTGGTAGAGAACACAACAAACTGATGCACTTATCTTCATCTAAAATTTTAATATCAATAGATGATAATTGACTTACCACAGTATTAAATGCGTTCAAATGCTCTATCAATGAGTCTCCATCTTTTATCCTTGGGTTATATATCTTTTTCCACAGGAACAACTTATTACCAGAGACTTAGATTGGTACAAAGTCCCTAAATTATCCCACAAAAGCTTCATCGTAGCTTCCCCTGATACATTTAGCAATACTTAATCTGAGACACACAATCATATTGTGCTCTTTTCCTTCCGATCCAACTTCTTCCATTCTTCATCAAACACTCCAGTTGGTTTAGTACTTGGATCTACCATGATCCATTGATCTTTATCCACCAACAGATCCTCCATCATAAGTCTCCACAACTCAAAACTCTAACCAATAAATTTCTCGATCTCTATCTTTCCACTACCTTCCCTCTTCTTTCACCACCAGAATCGATCTCGCAGATCTCCCACTGAACAGGGTCTACCACAGGCTCGAGCGAAACCCCTCAACAACAAGGGTGTCCCCTTGAAGCCAAAACTACTTTGATACCAAATGTAGGTTTTAACCCCATACATAAATTACCTACATACGAATTCTAAAACACAAAAAATAAACAATGCGAGAGCATAACACATAAAACACATATACATAGAGATTTACCCTGGATCCCAAAATCAGGACTACCATATTGATTTTTAATTATGTTCCTTTCAATGTTATAATACATATTTATATATGCTGAAGCATCCATTACCATGGACCCAAAACCATCACATCCAAAAAACATATGCAAAAATCATACACAAAACCATAGGTGGGTCCGCCCAACCTAACAAAGGGTCAAAAACCAAAATTTTTTGGGGTGCTGCCCCAGATCCCATAAAGTGGGGTTACGGATACACCTCAAACCCCCTATGACCCCCCCCCCCCCCACAACTACATAATCGCCAAAACGAAGGGGTGCTTTGGCCCCCTTCTAACTCCCTATTTAACTACGTGGGCTAGTCATGGAAAGAATATAACACAACCCAACACTTCCCGAGGCTAGATAGTTACTTTTTCTTCACTAAGAGACTAGGGTCAAGTTTATTTTATAGTTTTCAATGTGAAAATGTTACTAAATGCCCATACCACACGATTTGGAAGGTGGTTAAGCCACATGCATGATGACAAGGTTCCTGAGTCTTGGACAATAAAACTAACTAGAAATTATATGACTATAAAATTTTTGGGAAATTGCAGTGCTAAGAATCGAGTCATGGTAGGGATTTTTCCATTGCGCTAGACCCGAGAAAAAGATTGTTAATTATATGCAGAGAAGTGGTTTAATGTAGTAAGTGTCAAATGTATAGTTCAGTAGCGTGAAGGAGGCTTATAACTAGCATCGACACCATCATGAGTCCTAGATTCGTCATAATATAAAGTCCAAATTTAATTCTTAGTTACATCAACATCAAATTATTTACATATATAGTATAGGGTTCATTAGCATCAATTGGAAGACAATGAAGGAGTTCAAGTTGCATTCTAGGTGGAATAGGCTATGGAAGGGCTTCATAGCACCCAATAACTGTTTCCAAAAAACACATTCCCAAATCTTCCTCAGTGAAACTAATTGGCTCATTTGGGCTTCCATATCACAGACCATATTCTTTATATAGGGCTCAATATTGACTCTAATATAGTTTTTCTTACCTTTCTAAGGCAACCATAAGTGGGATTAGTCAGTTGCAAAATATCCTTAGTGCTTACTCGACCAGTCTCTACTAAGAAACAACCCATATGCTTCTAGGATGTCAACCACCACTATGTCAATGTGTTGATTCACCCTAGAATCAGAAGGCAACCTAGTTATCAAATTGTTTAATTATCCCACCACAAGAACTTGAGATATATCCAATTGAATGGTTTTGGCATCCATCTTCTCAGGTTGGATGTTCAACTTTTTATAGACTAATAAAGGCATGACATTAGTTGATGCACCGGAATCAACAAGACAATTATGCACATTGTATTTAAAGATCTCAAACATTAGGAGGAACATGGGCGTTGAGCTTCTCGAATTTGAATTTGTGGAATTAACAACAGATTGGAGCTTAACCTAGGTCTAGGACTAGCCTGATGCGCTAACTCTTGAGGATGAGGTGGATCAGTTCATGGAGGATGAGGTAGTGAACGTTTTAATAATTAACTCATGCTAGCTGACTATCTTACCGATCTCATACAATGAAATATTGGCCCACACTTTTTTCATATCTTCAATGATGTCATTTCCCAGGTCTGACTTAGCATTGTCTTCTGTATATGCTTGAGGGAAAGAAGGGGATTGCAAGGACTTGGTTTACATTTCAAGAATCGAGGCGTTTCCCTTACCACTTAACGAAGTATCTTTTGGATTTTTTCTACATGAATTCTTGGGGATGAAGGTTGAGGGTTGATTTGAGTTGTTCAGTGGAAGAGTCCTCCTAAATAATGTCTTCTTCTTCTCCTCTATTGTGGGATATAATACCAACCCCTTACTCCTCAATTTATAGGTCTTTGGTGGCTTTGGAGGAGGGATGTATCCTATGTTGACTTCTTAGATGATTGGACTTCTCCCACGTGGATGACCTAAAAATATAGAACAACAGAACCAACATTCTCATCAGGGGGAGTCGCTTCTTCCACAGGGTCGTTGGACTCTTCCTCATCAACTCCATTAGTCTACTCATGAAGCATCTTGGAAACTACTGCGGTCATATTATGTATCCATTACGGACATATTTTTTCTAAATGGGTAGCTTCATGAAAGGAACAATAATTTTCCATATCAGCAAATTATACCTTGAAATTCAGAATGGAGATCTGAGTTGATTTTATGGGGGAATTGGTGTTCTTTGTAAACAAAGGTTTAGCGAGTTTATTTCCCATTTATATCTTGTTAATCTTCCTCTTTAGTTCAGAGACTTCATTAGTTAACTACTTTAAGGATTTGGATAACCCCTCAAAGTTGAAATAATCCTTATCGTTATCACCAGACTTGCCAGTTGAGGCATGGGCCTTCTTACTTGTTGACTTAGACTCTTCCCAAGTATCATTCTCAACTTCTCCTATGGACAAAAAGTCCTTCTCTATAGCAAGAGCTTTAGAGAATTTTTCCACTGAACTAGCTTTAGCTTCTCGCTTGAAAAACACAGTGATATCACACGGTAGATATTTGGTGTAATAATCAATAGTTATAGAATCATCAAGAGCCACATCAGTTGGGAATTTTTTCAAAATGGTAGCGAATCGTTGATTAAATTCCTTTACCTTCTCCTTCTTATGGCACTTTAAAGTGCTTAATTTAGTGAGGAGCATAGATGGTGTCTTATCTTCGGAGGACTTTTCGAGATAGATCTTTTGGAATTCTTCCCAATTTCATATGGAAACCACCAACAACGAGGGATACCATGACATGGCTTTATTATCGAGGATGTATGGAAAAATCATGAAATCAACATCATCATATTGCACCCTCATCATTTGAAAGGCTAGGTAAAAGTTACTAATATGATCTTTAGTCGTGTTTACCTTTTCAGGGTCAAAAGTCAAGAGATGTCTCTCAGGGTGATGAGGCATGTCATGAAGAAGACCTCGGATGCCTAAAGGGGTAGATCATCCAGGCTAAAGGTTTTCAATGGTTATCTCTTGTTGGCGATGGAAATATGATGTGGTTGGCATTGCCTTCATAATCACTTTCAATGCCCAACCTAGACCCCTCACTAATGTGAGGGGGATGAAGTTCCTGGCGTTTCTGAAATTTCACAAGTTCTTCGAGAACCTCAGAGGTTTCTCATTACGAGGGGAATCTAAATTGTAAAGGTTAATCTAATTCCTAAAATTCTCATCATCCCTTGTACTTTGGACCACCTCAAGGTTTTCTCTAGGCAATTGATAATTGACCCTAGCATTTTCCGGCTATGGTTGATTATTTCCCTGTATAATCTCTTTCCATGGTTGGTTATTACCCCATTTAACGATGCTCCTAGGACCTTCTCTCTTGGATTTTTGGGGGCTTTCCAATCCTTCAATCGAGATTCTTTCAATGACATCTGCATAGTCATCCAAAATCATCCCAATCAAATGTTGTACTGAATTAACTAAAACACCTTGACCGGTATCGTGAGATTTGGAAGTGCATGGGGTACAAAGTGAACTTGTGGTAAGGATACACTTTAGAACCATAGTGAGTTGTTGAGTGATAGGGCATAAATATCTCAGCTGCTTATATGTGACTTCATAGAGAGGATTTTCCTCTTCCACGAGTGCATCCTCGAGTGGAGGAGGATGAGATTCCTCAAGGTGGAGATCCCCAAAAGGTGAACCAAAGGTGGGATGAAGAGGTGTTTCATGGGAAGCAATATGAGGTTTATTTCTAGCTTGTTGGAATGTTTCATGGTGAGGAGAAGTGCTAATTCCAGCCATCGACCGTCCTTCTAGCACCAAATCTATTGACGGGCTGAAATTTACCAACATAAGCATAATGTCAACATATCATATACCATCCATGTGTTGCAAAGGAAATCCCACAACACCAGAAGACACATGAGGTGACAATAAACCAAAGCCCATAGGATCTTTCAATTCATTATGTTGATAATATTGATGGCACTAACATACATGGTCTTCATCGAATCCAACTGAGGAAATATACCATCACTCCTTTCATTCACTAAAATATTATAAGTTCTCAAAACGATATATGCGTGAATGAGTCCAAAGCTAAAATTCATTTACAATGTGTCATGAGGGTATATTTATAGAAAAGAGGGTGAATTTTGGTCTACCCATGACTCTTGGACTTCCTCACAACCTTTTGAATTCCTACTTGGTTCTACCCTATACTATCTTGATATTCAAAACAAAAAAAATTGATCCTACTCTAACAATTTAGTAATAGACACTTCTTGAACATATATGCACAATCATCCATGAGGTAGGTGTGCCAAATATTGTTCTCAACAACTATCAAGACCACCTTTGGGTCCTCTTCATCATGTTTTTGTAGGCATTCAAGGGAATCTGGAATGAGATTGCTTCTCCTAACCTTGATTTGATTGGATAGAGTTACCAACTTTGTGTACATTCTCACTGGCTCGAATACATACCATGTAATGTTTTCCTTCGTGACCAGAAAATATCCTGTGCTAGAGGCCTACCTAAGAGGGTCAAGAAACTCTTCAATTTCCTCCCGATTCCTTACTTCTCCAACTGCTCCAATGGAAGGAACCCCATGAAATTCAATCACAGACTCCAACCCACTCAGTAGATGTCTATCAAACATGTCAACATCCCTATCCAGCTTCTCCCGTGATTGGATCCTAACGCGTATCTACACTTCTTCATTCTAGGTGGTTATCAAATCCTTCTTAGGGAGAATTGTCGGTGCTTCTTGATACTTATTTTTCCACTCATGAATGTTGTTGAGAGTTGTGATAGCTTGTTGTAGCATGGCATACTTTTCCTTCGTATTGGCCTATATGGCTAGGATAGGGGAAATAGTGTGATGCAACTTTAACATCTCCTCAAAGACCACTTCCATAGCTTCTCTCAGTGTCTCAACTTCTTCCTTGGTAAATCTCTGCTCAGATGCAATTTCGTCTGAAGCGATCATCCTGGGATTTACCGTAGTATCTAGGACAATGTCTTTCTTTGTGGTCATGGACAGGGGTTTTGCATGATTTCTTGCATAATACTTTCTTCTTTATTGCAGAAACTTACAATTGAATTGGTCAAAACTAAGTCTTGTGAGATCCAATACCTCCTCTTCTACCTCATTAGGAATTCCGAATTCAATCGTAATGGGGGTGTACGGAGGAACATCTAAAGGAGGAAGTTAGGCTTGTGTGTTAGACTCTTGGTGTTGTTGTTACTGTTGGAGGTATTTCTTATTTTTCTCATCGATCTCCTCCTATATTTTACTTACCTCTTCTTCTTCTTGTTTCCTTTTCTCCTCCTCTGCATTTCTCCTTTGTTCCTCTTTTATCCTCTTCTTTTCCTTCTCTTCTTGCTCTTGCCTCCTCTTGAGTTATTATTCTTGTTTCTTCTTCCTTTCTAACTCTTCTTACTCTCGCCTCTCATTTTCCTTTTCTTCTTGGGCATGTTGCTCCTCTTCCTCCCTTTTTAGTAGTTCTTCCTCTGGTTGGTTCTTCCTCCTTTCTTCTTCAAGTTTCTTCTCCTGAAGATCCTCAGGATGTTGATCACCATATTTCTGTGACTTCCTCAACTCCTCTTCTCTTTTCCTTTTCAACTCTTGATTTTTCCTAACCAAGGTCGCATTTCCTTCTTCCAAATTTTCACCATCTTCCTTTTCTACCTACTCGCTCAAAGGGTCTTGTGGTTCTTCACTTTTATGCCTTTTAAGTTTCCCACTTGCCTTTCTTCTCTCACATTTTCCCTTGAGCAAGGAGGACCTGGCTTATAGGCTTATATTCTCTTGCGAATGCTTAGCTTGCTTGTCTTCATTTTCTTGTTTCTCACTTGGGCCAAATTCTTTGCACACATTGTACCAATTTTTGACCTTATCTTCATGAATCTCCTCAGTATGCAGGTATGACCAGTTAAAATTAGCATTCTTACAATGTGCGTCTACCATCCTTTTGGGATAATATGTATGGTGACTTAGAATCAGAAAATGAAATCCCTTCATGTCCTCGGCTTCTACCTCAACTTCCTTAAATCTTTCAATAGTATATGCAACAATGGTCGGAGGGAAGATGGGCCAAGGCTTTTTCTTCCCCTTACTCAACATCTTTGAAAACCCTCTAGCCAGCTGGTAAAACATTTCCTTTAGTAGTAATTTTTCTATCACAAACATGGGAATTGTGTGAGGAGGTTTGTATGAGTTGAAGACCCTAATGAACGTGCCCTCTTGGATGAGAAACAAATCCTCTAGTTTGGTAATTATCTCCATATCTCTCTTTGACATGCAAGGAGGACCTTCTCTGAAGAAAAACTGTTACAAGGGGTGATGAATGTCTCAGAGGTGGAGCTATGCACACTTTTATAACCTACATCCCAAAATATCTTATAATGCTGGTGCACGGGTTTTACAACAGTTGTTTTCTATTATAACTCCAATTTTCGAAATGACATCTCACACATACCTCATCTAATAGGTAGAAGGCCATGTAGAATTCCTATGGTCAGTCTACCTCAAGTTAATTCACTATATGTATGTTAGTCTTCAATGTGAAAGTGAGTACATTAGCCAAGCTAAATATGGTGCCTTTCATGGAGAAAATGTACAATATAGGGACCCATGTCTCGAGAAAGGTATCAATTTAAGGCCTCCTATACAATCGATTCATCATTGCAGAAATGAGCTGGCAAACTTTTCTCAAGCCTTTCGTCCTATACACTTGATCATTTTTTGTTTGGAACTTAGAAGAATCTTGCCACCGAGACCTTAAAATGTCCTTCATTGGAACCGGGAAATATGACAACCATTTGGTATTAAATGTTTCTTCCTTATATAGACACCTATAATAAGAAAAAAAGTCTTCCGAAGAGATGGTTGCAAAGGTTTCACGTGTATTTTTCCTTACTACCCACCGATTTCTGTAAATGTTCTATATATCCTAATTGATGGTCTCTGCACACAAGATGACAAGAAGATGTGAGGTCACTTTGTGGTGCCTAGACCTCTTGACATTGAGATATACCTTGAAGTCTTCCTGGTCCTCAAGGATGTCCTACTTAGAAATTTTTGCATATATCTCGAATTGGGAGAGTTTGGCATTCTTATTGATGTTTCACGCAGTGTCCCTTTAGATAGGAGGTGGTGGGCCTTGGTGCATTTCATGGAAACTATTTTCCGTGCTCTTGTGGGAAAGCTTGACTACTCGAGGTGCCATTTCTCCAAATAAAGAGGAAAAAGAGATACAATTGATGTCCACGTTGCCTAGCATGTCAAACAAACAATCTCATGATGAGAGAGACAACATGAGTAATATAAAACCGAATCACAAATAAGGGCTTCAAAGTACTCGGAAAAGTGTCTTGGATGAGTCTTGTTCAGAACAGGTTGCTAGGTCACACAAGATAGAGGTCAAGATAAATGAGACAATAAAACATGTGGCTTATCAACTTGGGTTCTCTAGGTTGCAAATTTAGGTGAGTTGCATGAGTCGCAAGGGTAAGTAGGTTACATGAGACAAAATAGTCGTGGGGTCTCATGGGTCATTGGCTCATGCGATAAGGGAGTTTACAAGGGAAGATTAGTTTCCAGGTCACACTGTTTGACCTATCATGCCTTTGTTTTGTGCAACCTATTCTCTAGGGCACCTTGGAGTAGGAGTCAAACATCAAAATGTCGTCTTAGGTCTTTACTAGATTTAAAAACATAAGTCACTGAGAGGGAAAACATGGAAGGGAGAGAGGTGGGACTGGATACCTAGGTAGAGAGGGGTTTAGATGGGAAAGTAGTTAAATACAGTGTTACAGGGTAGAAATGAGCTAAGAATGGCTGTGAAAGGGCGAATAAAACCCTCCCATAATGGAAGTCACAAGTTCATAAGGCAGAAGGGGACAAATGGAAAAGAATAATGGTTGTAGGGGAGAGGAAAGGTTCGACTACCTTGAGGGATTCGCATGCCTCTCTGACTCACCAAGCATATCGTTCTCTCGATGCTCCAATCAAATTGACTAATGAACTAGTGGAGTGAGTTGTTTATATAGAAAAGGTCCCATGTGCGATGTCCAAGGGTTCACTAAGTCGCATAGGTCGCAAGGTTTTGAGGGGTATGTCCTCGTCTCTTTATGACTTAGCGACCCATTGACCTCCATGTATGATGTCACATAGTCGCATGGGTTGCAAGGTCGTGGGACTGAGTGATAATATGAGTTTCGATCTAGCAACCCAGTCCAATAGTCGCATGGTTTCAAGGTAATGAAAGGTCGCAAAATTGTAAGTCATGACCTTATGAGTTCACTTGGTTAAAGCAAAGGGAGGTCACAGGTCGCAGTTTTTTAGTTCTTGAAAGCTCATTTTGTGTGATCACATCTGGATTAGGTAGAAGATGAACCTTAAGTCCCAGAAAATTGGGATTTTGGAGGGACCAAGTAACCTTGGCTTATTCCTAATATTTCAAGGCGGTATTTTAGAGGTACATGAAAGGTACAAACTGGGTGTAGGGGTCCCAAATTTTTGAAGGGGTGGAAATTTTGGGAGGGTTGTTGTAGTGGCTACAACACATCCTTTTTGTAAACATCCTCTATGATACTTCATCAAGATTCTCTCTATATTTCAAAACATTTATGAGGGCTTCAAATCATAAGAAACAAGAGAAGCCATTCTAGTTGAATCTCCTAATTGACATGCCATATTCATTGACCGCATTTACTCTATTGGAAATAATGTCCATACTAAGAAGGGGGGTGAATTAGTATTAAGGATAACTTAATTTTTTTTTCCAATTTATATACATAATTTAATCTTGGAAATAAGCCATATAATCATCAAAAACATATCATATGGAAACAATATAAAATTGACACATAAACGCGTACACCATAAGCAACATACACATGAACACTGAGGTTTAATGGGGAAACCCTTCTAAGAGAAAAACAACCAAAGCTCTTTTGTTATTTGCTAACTCCCTTTAATTATTTTCTAGCACCCACTAGCAGGAAGCACCAACTCCTTTCTTTTGTAGACATTTGATCAACTTACCAGAAGCAGCAACTGAAGCACCAACTTTCATCTCCTTGGATTTACGCAAGCAACGAATTGCATGAGGAACCTACCCTTAAGATTTCTTTAGATATCCACAAATATGGAAGCATCAACTTCCTCTATGTGGGCTCCAACCCACACTCATTAAGGAAGTCTCTGCTCTCAGAAAACGATAACCACTCTCCCTGATTTCATCTCTTTGTTCTGCTCTGCATCCTTCTCTTTAGTCAACACATGCAGCATTATTTTTCCACACTACTGCAACTCATTGTTCTTGTCCCCCATTCATTGGGAACATAGAATCTCTTAGCCTTCAACACTTCAATAACATGCATCAACTCAACCAATATAGCATCCTAGTTTCTACTAACTCTACGATAGTAACACATATACACATATTTGGGCCCTCTGATCTCAATAGCATGCAATCATCTCTTAGCTCCTTTTGTTCCATAGGCTCTCTTGGCCTTTCACAGGAGCATAAACATAGTTTTAGTCTCCATTTCTACACTAGAACACTCTTGGTCTCTCTCTATTGCAACCTCACTCCCTCAGAGCTCTCCACATTACTCTCTTGACTATGTTTTAATCCCCCCCATTTGTTCAATTGCAATCATTGGTTTCGTTTCACTACAACACAATGATCAATGTTATCTATGTTGTCCTCCATTCTATCTGAAAGTGTAATTTTGCATGGCTATCCACGTTGCTGCTACATCTGGTTACTTTCCACTACAACACCATTAATTATGAGAATAGGCATGTATGTGATTCTACATATTGGGAATTAAATCTTTGTCAACTTGCACACTCAAGGAGTACCACTCATGAATTCTATCTGCACAAATTCTCCAGTATGGTTCTCCATTCGTTCTTGGTTTCCCACAGTTCTCTTGGATTGTGATCAGATCTTATACACCTAGCCATCTTTTCCATTTAATTCTTCATAGCATGCAAGAAAGAACAAAGGAGGGATGTTGTATCTAGAGTCAAACACACTCCCTAATAGTGCACTATGCTCATGGTTTTCCTTCCTATTGTAGCAAATTATACATGACAATTGCATCTGTAGAAATCCACCAGAGCCCATTACTACAACATACCATTAATCTAGTAGCACCAATCATATCACATTGGTGCTTCCTTCAACCCTTTAGAGATATAAATCCCCTTAAAATTATAGATGAGAACTTGTTAATAGTCAAAGGATTTAACACAAGTGGGATCAGCCGAAGTGCCAACTATAGTCATCACCATATATCACAACATAGAACATGAACTCATAAGCCTGCATGGTCGTAAGTTCTTATAAATGCTTAATTCTAAACTCTTTTGAGTATGTCCCACATTTCCTTCATCAGCATGCCTTAGCACCTTTCCCTTGGTGCCTTTACCTATTTTATGCCATTAGACCAGGTGATGTGACCTCTAGCTAGGCCTTTGGGTACCAAACTTCTTTTTTTGGCTTGTGGGGGTTTAATTTCCCTTATAACCTTCTGCGCCCTTGGTTCTTTTTTGTAGTATAACCTTGTATCATTGCTTTAGCATGTATCCCTTCATTCGAAAATCTTCAGATTTCTCTTAGCAAGCTACGCTATAAGGTGGGGTGCTCTTGCTCTAATGAGAGCTAATAACATTGCACTCGAGCTATCCCACTTTCCACTTGTCGCCCTCCCATAATCAAATTCTCCACCAGTCTACCACACTGGAAACGCCCAACTCTCAATTACACTTGCTTCCAGGATTTCAACATTCTGGGAAATCTGGGCTTCTGTGTTTTTGACGTTTCAAGCATGGCTATCGCTATCCCAGCTTGAGACTATCCTGTGACACTTCTTAATAAAGTTTCAGGATTCTAGGATTCCGACCTTTTGGGCATTGTTCCCACTGTCCCAGATCCAATCTTTCCCATGTCACTTACTAATAAATTTTTTGGCTTTTGGACTTCTAGGCTACCTTCACTAAGGAGCTCCACCATATTTGGAGAAAATGCTAAACTAATATGCCACTAAAGAGTATCTTAGCTAATTTTGGCACTACATCTATGACTTTGGAGATTTTGACTTTGACTTTGAATAACTTCCCATCGATCCGTCCATTTATGGACTTCCACATACCATTGGAAAGCTATTTTCGAGCACAATGCAAATATTCCATGTCCAGGAGAATCTGAGTTAAACACCTAAGGAAGAAATGTCTTCAAACTATAGGACTCCTAGCCAACATAGTTATAGTATTATAACTTCTACAATAAGTCTGCTACTATGATATTTCTCTACAAAATACTGCAACAACCATGGGACTCCCCCTGAGCTTGAAACACCAAACACATGACTGCTATCCCAGTTTCCATCACAACTAGCCTAATGGACATAAATGCTAACCTAGTTAACCTCAAAGTCAGCACATTTGCTGCCACAAACATCCATGCTAGTCTGGCTGACATCAATTCCAACATACTTGTTGTCACTAGCCATCAGACAATGCCAACTTTCCAACACATCTCCCCCATTTTTGTTGACACCAATGCAAACACACTTGCTACCACTAGCCATCCATGCAATGTCAACCATCCAACATACTCAAAGGAACTTTTTATACCATAGGTATTTGACAGGAAGAAGCATAAGGGTATTATAAACACAAACCAATTTTTTCTACCTTCCTTGATCCCAATCAATTTCTCTTCACCTAACCTAATCCGAAAATAAGCGTTGGTGCTCTAATTCCTCTCAGGGGAAAAAGAATTCCCCACATATGGGGGAAACCATATATAGAATTGTAGTAGCTGTAGGATATGTTTGTATGAAGTGTCCAATAGTTTATCAAATTCTATCAAACATGTATATCATATAAAGTACCTATTGTACCCAATATTCTGACTTACAAATCAATACGGTAAACAAACTCATAGTACCATACATGTTATTCCTATTATGTACCTAAGCACAAACAAGGTAAAAGTTATATATCATGAAAACAATTACAAGCCTCAAATTATTCCATATGAATCAAATCATGCATAAACATACTTGCTAAAGCCGTTATATATTAATAGTTGAGTACATATCAAATTTTATTAGGCATAATAATATCTAGAAAACACATAGGGTTAAACAGTGCTTGGAAAATTTTCAATTGATCAATTTAGCATTAATATACTTCAGCTAAGAGCCTAATGCTTTGTATAGAGCCGATAGGAACATTTAACTTTAACACATTATACTAAGTCGCCAATAGAGTATTCATAAATATGGAGGCTATAAGATAATGTGATTTCTCTTTAACATGATAATTATTTTTGAATTATATTAGCTTCTTTTATTCATGTTTATTAATTTTTCATCCAAAAATTACCATAAACCATGAATATCACAAAAACAATCACAAGATATACGCTCCAAATCAGGGAAAAACCTGTTCCCAAAGGAAAACCTGGAAAATAAATTCTCTTCTTATAAAATAATATCAAAGTGAGATATCCAAGACCAAATATCAAAAACCAATGCCTCTTAAGCACTCGGTTAGCCCTCCATTTTATCCGTTAGATGCCATAATTATTTCTATAAGAGAAACTATGGAAACATGTTCACCATACTTCATCAATCCTTGGGAGACTTGCATTATATCAGAGGAGGAGGAGCTCCCCTTCATAGAAAATTCACATCTACAACTACTCCTATCTATCATTGAAGATCCACAAAAAACTTGTCTACTATGAAACATGCTGGGAAATATATAGTGATTCAAGTGTCTTGAATAATTGTGTTCTTCGGGAAGGCTAACTTGATCATCTAGAGGGATGACCTAGTCTTTGGGGATAATTTGACAATTTTTAACATAATTTTTTTTTCTTTTCATTTAGGAAGTCCAAACGAGACTTTCACTTATGACAATTTTATTTTGACTTCAGAAATCCTAGAAGTATGAAATAATAATAAATAAATAATCGAAGCATTTTGACTAATAAATAATAATATTTTTTTTCCTCTTTTATTTTTCTTTCTTTTACATGAAATATAATTTTTCTCAATTATGAAGACGAAATCTCATTACATTTTCAAACACTCCCTCTTCACTAGGTATATATTCATAATTCCACAACCGGGATGACATTAATCTCAAATCGAGATATTCTCATAAGAAGAGGTTGATTGATGAGTCATTTTCTAAGCATCAACATCACAACCAACATTTCTAACATAGAAACATAGCAAGGCCTTGACTCACAAGCTCTATCTCTCCAAAATATTAGAGCACAATATGGGGGGCTTTACGTGTTACACCACGCTAGAATTGAAGGAACATACCCCATCCAGATGTTCACTAGGTGTGTCCTTTTAGGACTATTATTATCTTGGATTTCCAATCCTCAAAGAATATCTATCCTATTTGACCACCATTGTATTGGATACCCTGTCCAATCCTCAAACAGTGTGAGTCCATGAGACTAATTCTATCTTGGATTTGTAATTGTCAAGAAGTATCAGCCTCGTATGCTTATCTAATCCTTAATCCCTGTTCTACCCCCATGTGCTTCACTAGATGTATGGTTGTTAGTCTTGGCCTAGTGCATGACACATGGAGTGGAGAATAAAATTGTCAACATCGCTCCCTCTCAACCAGATAGGATATCCTAATTCCCTCAATCAAGGAATAGATCCTTGCCCGCTCTCAACTAGGGAGACACTACCATAAGCCTCAACTTATATCATATTTCAATAATACATCAACTAATTATTCTTTGTAGAGACTCTACCATAAGCCTCAACGTATCTCATATTTCAATGATACATCAAATAATTATTCTTTGTGGCTCGATCTTCAATAATAGTTCCAAATCTCCTTCTTTCCTTTGAAACATTATTGTATCATATAAGATCTTATACCTTCCTAGACATTAAATATTCTTTCACATTTCTCGACAGGGTTTTCATGGTTCCTAACAACATCACGTCATATCAAATTTTGGGCTTGACATATTTTCACAATATTCATGCAACATATTCATCAGTTGATTCATCCATCATTTTCAAGGAGTTGAAATTTTCTCACAGTTACCAACTTCCTTACATAACACGAAGTCACATTAGCTTTCTAAATGTCAATTTTGCTTTCAAGCTCTTTCCAAGTCATCATGAATGTTTTCTCACTCAAGCCATGTGCTTTTAAATCAAATCATGTAGTTGTCGATACAACATCGTAAAGAAAGATCTCCTTCTAGCCTCTTCACATACTTCTGCAATATGTCCAACCGGGGAGCCAAACAATATCCCAAGCATATCATCAATATCAAAGTTACGAAATTAGAATAACCCCTATTCAAGGTGTCAAATTATGCTACTTTCTCCCTCTGAAGTCAACATTTCTTCGCATATCCTATCTACATATTGCAACAAGGTTCTACTTCAACTTTCAATCATCAAGGTGCTTACAAATCCGTCTTTCCATCATGCTCATCATCATCATCTGGCACAAGACTTGTTGTACAAAGATGTTGATCCCAGAATTTTGTTCAACCTTGATAGATAGGGAATTTAGTGCAAAGATTATCTAGTTTTGTCCAACAAAGTGATCTTCAAGATTTCGTAATGAAACCTTTGCTCTGATACAATGTTGAGAAATTTGGAGGCTATACGATAGTGTGATTTCTCTGTAACATGATAATTTTTTGTGAATTATATTAGCTTCTTTTATTTATGTTTATTAAGTTTTCATCAAACAATTACCATACAATATGAAGATCACAAAAATAATGGACACAAGATATAAGCTCCAACAGAGGTCAAAACCCCTTCTCAAGGCGAAAACAATGAAAAAAAATTCTCTTCTTATATAATCATGTCAAAGTGAGATATTGAAGGCCCAAGACCAAAAACAAATGCCCCTTAAGCACCATGTCAACCCTCCATTTTATGCATCAAATGTCATGATTCTTTTTGCAAGAGAAACTCAAAAAATAGGTTAACCATTCCTTTATGAATCCTTGGGAGACTTGAATTAGATCACATGAGGAGCTCGCTTCCCTTAACAAAAAAATTGAATTTGCAACTTCTCTTGTCTACCGTAGAAGATAAACAAAAACCTTGTCCAAAATGAAAAACATGTTGGGCAATATATAGTGATTCGTGTGTCCTGAACAGTCACATCCTTTGGGTAGGCTAACTTGATTATGAGGAGGCTGACTTGGCCTTTGGGGATAATTTGACACTTTTTAACATAAATAATTTATTTCTTATTTTCATTTAGGAAGTCCAAATGGGACTTTGACTCATGACAATTTATTGACTTGAAAAATCCTAGAAGCATGAAATGCATGCTTGACTAATAAATAGTAATAAATTTTTATTTTTCCTCTTTTATTTTTCTTTCTTTTACATGAAACATAGATTGTCTCAATCATGAAGAGTGAACCTAGTTACATTTCTAAACATAGAGGACTTGCAAATGAAGACAATTTTTGGCATACAATTACCCTCTTATGGAATATATAAAGTCCCTTCCCACCATAGTGACAACATCATTATTAATAATACAAGATGTAATTTATGACAAGGAACTCGTATGCGAACAATATTGAGAGTGGCTCCATTTCATTTTAGAATGAGAGTTGTGGTATGCTACAAGATATCATCATATTTGAAGCTTGGATGCATTGGATAAAATATTATATTTGCAATCATGAAGAATTTAATGCAAATTGTATTAGGGCTTTATTAATCCATCAACATATAGTTGTTGAGATAGGAGAGATTACATTTGAGAATATGGGCTTTTGTCATTAAGAAACCAATAAATGACATTTTGAACAAATGTGGGAAAGGAAGAAACCAATTATAGAAACCCACAAAAAAAACATTAAAGGTGGAGGAAGAAGAGAATCATTGTGATTTTGAACCATTTTGTAGCAAAAGAAGTAGATAACTTTGTGAAAAAGGTAGGAACATGAGAAGAAAATGTTGTTAGTTGAGCAATGGGGTAAAGGCAACAACTTGAGCTTTTGAGACATGATGTGTAGGTATGTGTGCAACGATGTTAACACAAGCTCATATTAACATGCTTCAAGATGTTTCCAACTACCTAGTTGTTTCTTAGATTATAGAATTGTGAGTAGTTTAATAAATCAAGTTTAAGCATTGACCACTAGCAACACTCGAAGGTGGGAAACATTAGTTCGAACCCAAACCTATGTTAAAGACGACAAGTACGTGATGCTCAGAAAGCTATCTCGATGCAAAAGTGTGACCACTATAAATAAAGTAGATGAATGTCGACAAGGATGAGGAGTGGAACATATCAAACATTTTGAACTAGTGGATATTGATATGGTTAATATCTTATCTTTATATTGATATGGTTAATAACTTATCTTCTAGCAAATGTAGAATAAGGGAAATAAGGGATTACATTGTAGATCTTATTGTCCTAGCAGAGCTCGTAGAAGTTATAATACCCACAATTTTGTGCCCTTTGCGAAACTGGCATGGCTGCAATGATGTGATTTTTACTTTTATTACTATTTTTGCTTGGGATCATGATTTTGTCATGTGGTTGTAGCTTTTGTTATCCAGCTGTTTAAAAATCTGGAGCATCTTTTGCTTGGGGTTGTGCTTTTGTGGTCTAGCTTTAGCTTTAGCTTTTTTTGTGTAGCGGTTAAAAACCAGGGCTGCAATCTGAGCCCTCTGTTCTTAGCACAATTTGCAGTGTGTGATAGAATTAATCATCATCAAGGATCTCTGTTCTTATTGGCATTGGCGTTGCAGTGCCTCTCCTCCTCCTCTCAGATTTTCGTTGTGTGGTCTAGTCTCGTGCGTTTGTATGTTTGGAGCTCCATATGTTTGGTCTGGTTTGTCATCTGTTTTGTATGAATGTGGTCTGGTCTGTCATCTGTTTGGTGTGTTTGTATGTGTGTGTCTGTCTGTTTGGTGTATTCTCTGAGAGTAAGAGGCAGAGGCAGAGGCAGCGGCGTGTTTGTGTTCCCTAAGAAGTGGAGGCGAAAGCACAGGCAGGTAACGCATCAATTATTGAATCAAGACCATTCTGCACAGGGATCACAGTTAAATGAGCAATCTGACTCGATCACAGGTAAATAATAAGGTATCACTCTTTGTATGGATCACTCTGATTATGGAATGTGGGTTGCAAATAAGATTAGTTGAATGAGGGAGGATTCGATTCGCATAGCTCGATTCGATTCCTTTGCTGTAAATTGATGTTCAGTGTTGTTTGGTTTTTTAAATTAAATCCTTGGTGAAGCGGAAATACAGATCGCTAATTGCACAGATCCCTTCTTAGACAGAAATCGAGAGAAACAGGGCTTCCAATATCACGGTTGGATTTGGGCGGTGGCCATCGTTGAAGAATGGCCACTTGGAGCGTTTTTCTGGAGGAGAAATTCCGCAGAGTCTGTGGTTTCTAGGCTTTTGAAATCAGATCCTTTGCATCCCTACTTGCGATATAGATCCCTACTTGCCAATATGAGGGTTAGATCCGGGCGGTGGCCATCGTCGAATAATGGCTAGTGGGAGCATTTTCCTAGAGGAGAGAGCCTGCGGTTTCTTTGTTTCGCGGTGTTCATAAATAAATTTCGGATTGAAGAAACTGATGCGATTTTTGATCCCATCTACTTAGGATGGGCGAAATACTATCTAAATTGGATCAATGCATCATAGAATCTAACTTTCGATGGACAACCCTCCAAGCTCCAAGGGAAGGGAAGAAAACATTTGATGGTCAAGAACGATACGACTCCAACACCATTGAAAAATGAAGCAATGCTCTGTCTTCAGCTGCAGAAATAGAAGGAAGGTTTTGAGGGAGAGGCATATAACAGGTGAGAACAGCATCCCTCCATATCAATATAAATCTGAGCATTTAATTCGTTTTATTAATACATGGCTAGCGTGACCATATGTACCCATTTCTCCTCGTTGTGCATCGATGGTGGCGCAGTTTCTTGGGTGTTTTAAGTTAAATCCTTTTAATCCATGTTTCTTGGGTATTTTAAGTTAAATCCTTCGAATCCATGTTTCTTGGTTTTTTTAATTAAATCCTCTGAATCCATGCTGAGGCAGTTTTTTGGTTTTTTAAATTAGACCCTCTGCATCCATGCTGAGGCGGTAGCATATATAGATCCCTCGTTGCACAGAAAGCCAGAGAAACGCATCTAAGGGAAAGGAAAAAGGGATTGAGCAACGTCGTAACCCTTGCAAATATCAGATTCATCCCTCGGAGGTAAGCATAGAATTTTCTTGATTGAGTCTGTTAATTTAGCACTATGGAGATTCATAGGAGATTTTATTAGAATACATACATGTGTGATGAAGAGATTGTTCAGATTGTACTGTACTTGCATTGAATTTCTTGTAAAAGTGGGTAGGCTTCTCTCCTAGATTTCTACCTGTCCCTTAAATAATATCAAGGGTTTTCTTCTGCAATAGCTATCTCAGGTTTCACACAGAATCTGTTATATTTTCTAGGTTAAGAATTTGTTTCATCCAAGGGTAGGATCCCCACAACGCTCTTCAGTGATTTATTTTATCATTCGTAGCTAAAACCAACCTACTATCCAAAAATCTATTTCATTACTCAGATTGAATTTATTCGTTACTCAGATTGAATTTCTGGGATTATATTCAATTTCTGGGTTATGTTGGACTTGTAATTTAATGCGTCAAATTTTCTCAATGTGTACTATATGGATTTGATTCATATGATTACAATTTGCATATCCAGTGGAAAAATATTAAGATGTTTTAACAAATCTATGTTTTGTTAAGTTCATCAAAATATGTACATAAAAGAGCATTTAACAATTATTATTGATCAGATATTGTTAGGCTCCTTTCCCTTTTGAAAGAGTAAAAATAGTTGTTCACATGATTTGGGAAGGCACATTGAATCAATAGGACTGTATCTTTTGGAAACATTCAACCAACCAAGGCTTTCCATGTGATTGTTGCTGTTGCCCCACCTCAATTCAATTTGCAAGGGAGTGGGCCATTTTGAAATGTTTCACTGTTTTTTCCGGTGAACCTGCCAATCATATTCACAAATTTCATTGTCATAACTACTCAGATTGAATTTCTGTGTTTATATTTGGATTCTTCTCTCCAATCACTCTCGACTATATTCGGGTTTATATTTTGGATTCTTTTGATTTATAGATAAGGCATAGATCAACACTAAATTTTAATAATTCTTGTTGTTGTTGTTTTGGTAGATGATAAGAAGGACATGAAGAATGTACAATCATGCTAAGATAGATGAAATATCTAGATATGAGTTCATTACGTTATCATGAGCCAAAATAAACTAGATTTCATTTATCTTTCATGTTTATTATGTAATTACTCTAAAAAAATTATAATAATAAAAAGTATTATTTTGTTGGATGGGGCTGAAAAGCCCTTTCTCATTGCTCTTGAGGATGGACCATGGCTGTCCTCAAGGGTTTGTGTCCCCTTCTCCACCTTAGCTTTGCATTTACTTTTATTTCTTTATTTTAGAACTAGATAGTTTCAGTTTAATAGATTGTAAATTAAAATGTATCAAGTAATGCATCAACATAAATAATTATAACATATTAATGGAAATTCTGAAATTTTAAATCAACTTGAAACTATGTAAATGCATTTGATTTAGTCAATATAATATTTTTCCAACCATGGATTCTTGTGATAATTGCACAATTTTTGGATGTTGTTTAGTAGCTCAATTTGTGTATGATCAAGTAGTATGTCTTTATTGTATGTAAATTGATTGGTGTGTGGTAATTGCAAAATTTTCATATTCCTATTCAGTGATTGAATTTTTGTATGATCCAGTTGTATGCTTTTATTGTATACATTGATTGATGTGTTTCTCTATTAGTTTGTGATCATGAATTTCAATGCAAATTTTCATGTAATGGTTGTTGTTTGAGTTTCATTTATATGATTGTGTTTTACAATGAATGAGTAACATCTTAATATGTATTTTGAAATGTGTGAGAATTTTCTTTGTTAATGTTTAGTGCTAGGTATCTATATTATGTTTGCACATTCAAAACTTTTTGTGTGTGTGATCACTAAAATTTGATATGTAATGTTCAATGTATTTGTGTGTCTTTATAATTATTTTTGTGATGTTCATTATTTGATGTTTATTTGTGATTGTGTATGAGAATGGTTGTTGTTTGGGCTTTACTTACATAGTTGTGCATTTGCAACAAATGTAGATGACATGTTTGATATGTACTTTGATCAAGTTGTATGTTTTTATTGTATACATTGATTCATGTGTTCTTCTATTTCTTTATGATCATGAATTTAAATGCAGAATTTTTTGTAGTGGTTGTTGTTTGACTTTCAAATATATGATTGTGTTTTACAATGAATGTGTGACATGTGAATATGTATTTTGAAATGTGAGAGAATTTTCTTGATTAATGCTTGTTGCTTGTTGTCTATATTATGTTTGTGTATTCAAAACTTGTTTGTGTGTGATGATCAATATTCGATATGTAATGTTCAATGTATGTTGTTTGTGTATTTTCAATGCTTTTTGTGATTTTCATTATTTGATGTGTATTTTTGATTGTCTATGAAAATGGTTGTTGTTTGGGCTTTACTTACATAGTTGTGCATTTACAATGAATATGGATGATATGTTTGATATGTACTTTGATCAAGTTGTATGTTTTTATTGTATACATTGATTCACGTGTTTTTCTATTTCTTTGTGATCATGAAATTAAAAACATAATTTTGTGTAGCAGTTGTTGTTTGACTTTCAAATATATGATTGTGTTTTACAATGAATGTGTGACATGTGAATATGTATTTTGAAATGTGAGAGAATTTTCTTTATTAATGCTTGGTGCTTGGTGTCTATATTATATTTTTGTATTCAAAATTTGTTTGTGTGTGATGAACAATATTTGATATGTAATGTTCAATGTATGATGTTTGTGTATTTACAATACTTTTTGTGATGTTCATTATTTGATGTGTATTTGCGATTGTACATGAAAATGGTTGTTTTTTGGGCTTTACTTACATAGTTGTGCATTTACAATGAATGTGGATGACATGTTTGATATGTACTTTGATCAAGTTGTATGTTTTTATTGTATACATTGGTTCATGTGTTTTTCTATTTCTTTGTGATCATGAATTTAAATGCATAATTTTGTGTAGTAGTTGTTGTTTGACTTTCAAATTATTAATTGTGTTTTACAATGAATGTGTCACATGTGAATATGTGACTTGAAATGTGAGAGAATTTTATTTATTAATGCTTGGTGCTTGGTGTCTATATTATGTTCGTGTATTCAAAACTTGTTTATGTGTGATGACCAATATCTTATATGTAATGTTCAATGTATCTTTGTGCCGTTACAATGCTTTTTGAAATGTTCATTATTTGATGTGTATTTGTAATTTTCTATGAGAATAATTGTTTTTTGGGATTTTACTTACATGAATCATCATTGTTAATATTATTATTAAAAATCAATAAA
>APFE030837338.1:0-14918 GCA_000404065.3 Pinus taeda
TAAATAATTTTTTTTATATGTATAAAATTAGTAATAATTTATAGAACATTTTATATAGCAACCTTATAAAATTAATAATTAAATAGATGTTAAAACCAATTCATGGTGCCAACAATAGCCAACAACGTGAAATACAGACATACTTAGATGTTAAAATGCATTAGAGACATGAAATAGAGACATAATTAGATCTTAAAATAAATTCATGTTACTAACAATAACCAACTATGTGAGGTAAAATATATCTGTTAGACTTTTATGCAGGTGTAAATAAATATTTACATATATCTTATGGACTTTTACTCAAGCCTGGTCTTTTACTCAGGCCTAAATAAATGTTGCTCTATTCTACACTCTCACAATGGATAGAGTCACGACCAGAACATCATTATCTTAGGTTTTTTCCGACGGATGGAGTCAGGACCACAATGGAACGGATCAGTTTTTCTGAATGCCTCAATCGAATATCGAATGTCATTTTTTGTGTATCTTTTTTTGTTTGTAGATTTTATATTTGAGTTTGAATATTGTAAAAGGGTTAGGTTGTTTAATGTTTATTTAGGTTTATTTTTAAATTTTTAGAATCTTTTTTATTTACATTTTCAATTTAAGATCTCTATAAATATTAGGTGAAAGCTATTTTAATTTTTCTCATTGCATATAATAATATGATAGAATTTATTTTATTATTTTCTTGATTTTAGTGTAAATTATTTCTCAAAATTTTAATGATGTAATTATTTTTCTTTCTATTTTATTATTAATACTTATTTTCTAATGTCTTTGCATGGGGATGGAGAATGAAGATGATTCAGAATTACAATATTTTTGGTTTATTTATATGTCAACTATATTATTATTTGTAAACAATAAAAAACTATATTAATAAGATTTGTCTTTATTTTGAGGGAGGGGATTTTCCCTCTCTCTAAGAACTCAAGGTAGCTATGGCTATGGCTATCTATGAGGAATGTCTAGTGTAATTATGATTATTTCGTTATTATGTTTTTTTCTTTCTTCTTAAAGAAAATTACACAAAAAAATTGTGGAATGTAGTAAAAGTTACGAAATTGTGATAATTTGTTTAAATAAATTGATATTGGTAATTAATGAACAATGAATCTTTAAACAAAATAAATAAATAAATAAATTGAAATTTCTTCTCCCACAAGGAACTTGGGTTGTACAACTTCTCATCCTCATTGATCAAACATTAAGCTCCTTCGATCTATGCCTCATTTAGTAGTCACCTTAGTCCTTCAATGGTGATGCATTTAGGCCCAACATGGTCCAATCTCACACCGCCCTCCAATAGTGCAGATGTGTCCAATACCAAACTTTGGAACGTGGACCTCAAATTCGACTAGCAAATTAACATCAAAAAGAGGATACACATACGTTGCTTTCCAACACAATCCTCGTCCTCTTGTCCTCAAGATCTTAGCTTCTTGAGATATGGTTAGCACACACCTACAACCCAAAATAGCTACTCCCAACTATATTTCCCTTTTGAAAACACATTCTCTTCTTTGATTTCTTTTCTACACTTCCAAACCATTATTTTGGGCATAAGCAACCTCCTGAAAATACCCTACAATTCTTTGTCTCGCAACAACAAGTGATCTCAACTCTCTAGAATGTAAGACACAATTGTTTAGCTACCTTTCTCATTGGAGCTCCATAAATAGAGAATGGATAAAGCAAACTTCTAGTTGAAGGGAATGAAAAAATATCCACTATAATTCAAAAGGCTCACCGAGAATTTTCCCAAGAAAATTAAGTGTTAGAACAAACATTATATCACACAACCCAATGTTTTTAATATTTTCCAATATATTTATCACCCACATGCGATCAAATATGAACTCAATAATTTCTAATTTGAGAATTGTGCCCCAATCAAGTAACTCAACCTCGAGCAAAGTCTACCCATGAGAATTAGGTTTTACAAGAGAAAATTATTAATCCCAACTACAACAGGAGTAAAGATAGTGGTTTAGGGAAGGGAAGAGAGTAAAAGTAGAATCTTCCAATGACATTAATTATTTTCATGGAATTGTTAATAAAGTGTAACTATTAGAACATCAAATACTAGTTGATCAACAATTTTCAGGGGGCATATCACTAGCTACAAGGTACAATATTCGAAATATTTAAAAGCTTTTGATGCCCATTAAAGTATATTTGTATGGAAGTGGTCTATATTTGATCAGCGTCTTCAAGTTCATGCACCAACTACTTATCAAACAAAATTCCCTATGAATTCAACACGAACACCTGCAATAGCACAATCATCTTGATCATCTTCCTGACAACATAAATTCAATTTTTTGAGTCAGGCTTTTAGGATGTGGTCTCTCTTGTGAACAACAACATCACACTCAGGAAATTGAAGTTGAATGTTCCAATCGGTCATCCAAGGAAAGGAAAAGAAGAGGAATTCACATTTTAAACCTTGCAGATGTAATTCAAGAAATTTTCATTGACCACAAAACTATATCTGCTAATTAGCCAACCACCCTTCTAGATGAACTTTTATTTCATTATAAGGATTTACATTTTTTAATTAATGGTGTATCAAATTTTGTACAAATTTTGTAAGACTCCAAATTTTCTTTTCTTTGTCACAAAGAAGAAGTGCAAGGGAGATGTTGGAGTGGCTAGTCGCCTTAGTTGACCATCCCAAACAATTCTAGAATTGATATTATAAATTCGATCAACTCTCTAGTCATGTCAAGAGTCTAATTTAGATAGGCTAAATTGGTTTTGACACTTAAATTGTTGTGAATATATATGTGTGTGCGTGTGTGGAAATGTATGCATTAATATAAAGTAACACTTTGTTGGTTCTTTTCTACATCATTTATGTTCTTCTATTCCTATGTTCCTTATCTTCATGTGATTTCTTGTTTTCCTTTCTACTAGTAACTAATTGTCATTATCTACTCCACTACAACTATATATCAATTTTTTTGGAATATTTTACTAAAATATAAATTATTGTAAAATATTGGTGCATCTTCCAATGAATTGTAAAATCTTGTAAAATATTAGTGAATCATTCACTTAATTATAAAATCTTGTAAATTATTGGTGAAACCCCCATTTAATATTTACATCAAGTTATTTTTTCTTTTGATGCATTGATTCTCTAATAGAAAAATAATTATCCGATTACTTCACTTCAAATAAACCAAGATTATTAGGATTTTGTGGTTGACATCCATCTATAAGTGTTTTCAACTCCTTGGTAAGTAACTATTATAGTAACTATTGTGTTTTGTTCTTCAATTAAAGCTTTAATAATTGTTGATCAATACACAATTTCTTGAAATTACACAAAATGCAGAATGGGATTGACTAAAAGACAAAATATGTAATGAAAGTTAATTTCCTATATGATAAAAAAAATCAATTAACACAAACTCATTATACGGCCACAATTTTTGAGTTCAAAATTATAGCCCACAAAGAAATATAGCCCACAAAGAAAAAATTTGATTACTTAGTATAACATGTTACCAAATATGGATCATCAAAGGATTTAAACTTGAAAAATTATAATACACTAAATAGTCTCTCATCCTCTACTAATTACATGTATTTCTCCTTTAGCCTTTCCCTCAAAAGTATAATTTCATTAAAGGAATGTTGTTCCCATGAAAATAGATCCCCTACAATGAACACATAGCAGGCTAGAGCATATGTCATTATTCCTTACTGATATCCAAGTAGAAGATATTTCCATTTCCCGATAAATATTTTGAAACAAAATAGAAGATAAATTGTGGATTCTCTAAAAGGCGAAGAAGCTCAGGTCATCCTAGAAAGTGAACTAGAAATTAGTTTATTTTCTTTAAACCATTATATATATAAAGAAGTAGTGATAATTACGCAAAATAGATGGAATACCCAAAGAACCAAAAAAGTCATATATTATTCTTAATAACCTATGTTTCTCAACTACAGATAAAAAAAGAACATAAGGCTTCTTATTCAAGAAAAAATGTCAAAGTTAACCGAACTCTTTTCAAATCAATGATAATTAGATGAAACCATACATTCCCAAACAAATGGTTCATTGAACGATAGAACTAGAACTATAAGTGTTTTACCCACTAAGAAAAGGTTTAAACAAAATAAAAACAAAATATTGATCTTGATAAATGCTTCCTAAATGAATTACTTATCATTTAATAGTAGGATATTATGTATGTGAAGAGCTATGTTCTAGATTCATGAGAATGTAGCTTTCATTTCCAATAGTGGAGAATAGAGTGGCAATTTAATATTTGAATTTAAGACGTGGATACTAAATTAACTTGCATATCTCCGCCTCCATCTCCACTTCATCCCCCTCCATGTCCGCCTCCTCCAACCCCTCCTTCTCCTCGTGCTCCTTGTCCACCTCCACCTCCTCCACCATCTCCTCCTCCTCCTTCTCTTCCTCCTCCTCCCCCTCCACCAAAACCTCCACCTCCCCTTCCACCTAAACCTCCACCTCCACCTTCACCTCCTCCTCCACCTAATACTCTACCTCCGCCTTCACCTCCATTTCCACACATCCTCCACCTCCACATCCACCACCTCCTCCTCCTCCTCCATATCCTCCTCCACTCCAACACCCTTCTCATCATCCTCCCCATGTTTACCTCCACCACCTCCTACTGCACCATAACCACCACTTCCACCACCTCCACCTCCACCCTGTCATCCACCTCCTCCTCCACCTCCACCTCCACCACCTCCTCCTCCTCCTCCACTTGCTCCTCCACCCCCTCTTCCATCTCAATGTCCACCTCCTCCTCCTTCTCCTCCTCCTCTACCTCCATCTCCTCCACCACCTCAACGTACGCCTACTCCTCCTCCTCCTCCACCACCACCACTACCTCTACCTCCTCCTCCTCCTCCACCTCCACCTCCACCTCCACCTCCACCTCATCCTCCTCCCCACCCTCCATCTCAACTACCACCACCATCACCTCCTCCTCCTCCTCCTCCTCGTCGACCACCTCCTCCTCCACTACCACTTCCACGTCGACCACCTCCACCACCTCTGCCTCCTCCTCCTTCTCCTCCTCCTACACCTTCTCCAACTCCTCCTCCTCCTCCACCTCGACCTCCTCGTCCACCTATGCGTCCACCTCCACCCCCTCCAACTCTTCCACCTCGGCCTTTGCCCCCTCCTCCTCCACCTCCACCTCCACCACCACCTCTACTCTTCCTCCTCCCCCACCTTCACCTCCTCCTCCTTCTCCTCTTTCGTCTCCACCTCCTCAACATCTACCTCCTCATGCTCCTCCTCCACCTCCTCCTCATCCACAACCTTTGCCTCGCCCTTCCCTCCTCCTCCTCCTCCTCCCTCCTCCACATTCGCTTGCTCTTCTACCACCTACTCCATCAACAACACCACCTCCCCCTTTCCTTCTTTCTCCTCTTCCTCCTCCTCCACCACCTCCTCCACCTACTCCACCTCCGCCACCATCTCCACCTCCTCTTCCACATCCTCCTTAACCACCTTTGCCTTTGCTACTTCCTCCTCCTCCTCCACCGCCACCTCCTCCTCCTACTCCACCTCCACCTCCTCAAAAACTTAAAAAAAATTAAAATTGCATATCATTTCGTTCTCTTTATTTATAATACTTATTGATTCATTCATTACCATGATAATCCAAATATCAATAATATACATGATAATATAAAAAATAATATGTATAAAAATTTGCAATATAAATAAGTAATTATGAAAACAATAATTTAAATAATAAAATTTAATTTAGTTTTCTAGTTTAAGTGAAATATTATTTTCAGAATTTCACTAACAAAATTATGGTAAAGTAATAAAAATTATGTATGGCTATTTATGGTTTTGAATATCAAAGTTGTAAGAATGATGAACATCATAACTAAAAAATTGATAATTGATAATTTTCATTATTTTTCACATATTCGTAGTTCTACATGTTTATATTTAAAACTGCCAAAAATACATTTTTATATTTAAAAATACAATTTTAAATGTTCAATTTATTTTTGTATTAAAAATTTCAACAATATATAATGTAACCCAAATTCCAATTCCAATAAAAGGAAAGCTAAATCTATTTGCATATTAAAATACAGTTTAAAAATTGAGACGTCAAAGTGTATCCCCCACCCCGGAAACATTTACAATCCGTCATTTGACAAATCCAGAAAAAGGTGAATGTTTACGTGAATTTCTATGAATCCAAAGTCGTAATTTAGTTTTAAGACTTAGTAATTGAATTGGGCAGATATAGTAATTTCCATGATCGTAATTTGGGCAGAAAAAATCATTCTATAGGATTGGGCAAATATAGTAATTCACGACGAATCTTGATGACAAAGTGTTAAGACTTTTCAATTTGTGAAAATAATATAATGGAACACGAAAAGGATCAATAAGTGATTTTCATAGTTGCAGAACAATAATTATAATCCAGTGTTCAATATTTAATATTTCAAATGTGCACACAAAATTATCCATAAAAGATATCCATAGTTTCATGAAAAAAATTATAAACACCTTAAAACAATGATAGTGAAAACAAAATTATGCATAAACTCTATGTATAGTTGTAAAAGAAAATTATAAACAGTATTTTAAAACAAAGGCTCGAAAAAAGGCATGGTTTCAAATGTGCAGACAAAATTATCCATAAACGATATCCATACACTTTGTTTTCGAAGAAGAAGCGGCCTGGTTCAAAAATGTTAAGCTATTTCGAAATGACAGAAATAGTTACTAACATCATGCGCTATTTGAGGTAGAGTTATGAAATGATCGATGATCAAACACACAATCTTCATCTATGGAGCACAAAGATAATCAGTCTGACGCTCTTCCATGAAAGATACAGATTGAACACACAACCTTCATATAGTCAGTCTGACGCTCTCCCAACAAAGACACAAATCGACCACGCAACTTTCAAAAATCTTCAAAAATATTCAGTCTGACGCTATTCCATCAAACATACAGATAGAACACACAATCATCATATAATTTTGGCTCTTACCAATGAAAACACTATGGGCTCAAGAAAATAATTAGGTATTGGCACTGATACATTGTTATTTTTGAAATTGGCCGAAACGGCTATGAAGTAAACGGCTGAAATTAGAAAAGACACCCTATAAAACCAAAAAGTTACCCAAATTGATACAAACACAAGTGGGCATTATCCAATGTGATAGGACCGTTAGTACCATTATCCAATGTGATAGGACCGTTAGTACCATACATACGGGAGTGCTTCCGTTTGCTCTGACACGCGTCCTAGTGTAATATGCTGCTTTTGTCAAAAAATATAACAAACTTCATCGGCCTTTTGTCAGAGAATATGCTTTTGTCAAGGAATATAACGCATCCAAATGTAATATGCTGCTTTTGTCAAATAATGTAACAAACTTCATCGCGCTTTTGTGAGAGAATATGCTTGATTTTGTCAAGGAATATAACATATCGGGCATTGTCGTAGTGGAATATGCGGCTTCTTATCAGATATTATAACAAACTTCAAGCGCCCACTACGCATAAATTCGTTGCAACGTTGGCATAATTTCGTTTCGACGTTGGCTGGACACTACTTGGCATAATTTTTTTTGAATGTTGGATGAAACCCAAGCGCCCACTACTGGTATGTGCCTTTAAATTCGCTTCAACACTTCAATAACACTACTGGCATGTGCTTTTAAATTCGCTTCAACGCTTCAATAACTCCCAAGTTGCTGCTTATGTTTTTTTAACTCGAGAAAGAATGTTGAAAGAATATTGCTAAAATTGCTAAAATGTGTGATATAATTAATTCATAATTACTTAATTGTAAAAATGAAAATTACGTTTTCCAATAATTAGGAAGAAAAAAAATTAAATTTAAAATAACAAAAATATAAATTAAAAATAGATAAAATTAAAAAATTTATTGAATTGCTTTCGTTAACATGCACGGAAAATGCACAAAGTCAACTTTTAAATTCAAAATGTGAATCTCTATTTAACATCTTCTAGAATATTCTCTACGCGAAGATGAATTCACAAAATTATGGATAAGAAGTTTAATTATAAATAGTGTTTTTTATTATATAGTAAAATTGATAAAATACAATTTAAAAAAGAGATTTTCTATTGAAAAAATATCTATTAAAATTCATATGGATTAATAATATTTTTCTCCAATAACTAAAAAATTCATATAGATAAATGGTTTTTTGTTAAGGATAAAAAAACAATTAATTTATATTTTTTCAAAATATTTTTAAATTAGCAAAATTTGAACGATACCTATTTTTTTCAATATTTTTAAGAGTATTGTAAAATTCTAGTGCTTTGAAAAACTGTAATTACTAAATCTTTGAGGGATTGTTTAGCTACAATCTAGTAGCTGTGAGATTACAACAATGAAGGAAAATATATGGAAGCAACCACTCGGTTTCCCAATAATATTTTGATTTTAAAATACATATCTTAATATATGTATCTTTGAATTCACTAATTCTAATAAATTTATTATTAGATATTCATATCCATTACACTATATATTAACTCCCCCAATCATTTCCCTTCTTAAATGTAACCTTTGACCACTATGACTACTATAATATCTAATAGAATATGTTTCCCTTAAGCAAAAAGTCATTGTGAATGCCAAAAAAGTAATATGTCCCATAAACCATATAACCCCTAATTTATTGTGATCACTACTACTCTTAGAGAATTAGAAACCCTTCCACAATGCAACCTCTAACTACTATTACCATTAATGAAAAATGACATTGATTAATTTATAGTCCTTAACATACTAACTCTAGAATTAGGTAAACCATTGTGCACTATGATTTTTAACACAACCAATTCTAGAAACTATGCCCCCTAGTGCAGTGTCACGATAAAGATATTGTAACTCCTAAAAAGTCACAAGGCACATAAAATTTAATACTTAGCACATTAGCTATAACTTATATATACTTAAAGTGGCTTGACATAGTGAAGATAACAATGCATCAAGTGTAGCTCCTTCAAATTAAATTCGATGAGAAGGGAATATAAAAAATCTTGACTATTTTGTGGATGATATTTTGACTATTGACATTAACCAAAAGAACATTTTATGGGAGTCAATCTATGGTAATGATATTTATGAGTATTCATATATGTCCCATTAGATGACATGATAATGGCGTATATTTTTTAGATCACTTGAGGCCTTAATGCTGTTGTGTAAAGCCCATTTCATCTATTATGCTTATTCTTTCAAAACTTTAATTTTACCTATGTTCCTTATCTTAATATGATTTGTTGTTTTCCTTTATACTAGTAACTAATGGTCCTTATCTACTACACTACAAGTATATAACAAATTTGTTGGAGTATTTTATTAAAATATAAAATAATGTAAAATATTGGTGCATAGTTTAATGAATTGTAAAATCTTGTAAAATATTAGTGAATCATTCACTTAATTATAAAATCTTGTAAATTATTGGTGAATACCTCATTTAATCTTTACATCAAGTTATTTTTCCTTCTTATGCATTCATTCTCTAATAGAAAAACAATTATCCAATCACTTTGCTTCAAATAAACCAACATCGTTAGGATTTGGTGGTTCATCACCATCTATATGTTTTTTCAACTCCTTGTTGTGTAACTATTATAGTAACTATTGTGTTTTCCTCTTCAATCAAAACTCTAACAACTGTTGATCAATACACAATTTTTTGAAATTATACAAAATGCACAATCGGATTGACTAAAAGACAAAATATGTAATGAAAGTTAATTTCCTATATGATAAAAAAATCAATTAACAGAAATTCATTATAAAGCCACAATTTTCGAGTTCAAAAATATATTCCACAAAGAAAAATGTTCATTAGTTAGTATAACATGTTACAATATAAGTATCATCAAAGGATTTGAACTTCAAAAATGATAATACGCTAAACAGTCTCTAATCCTCCAATATTTACATGTATTCCTACTTTAGCCTTTCCCTCAAAAGTATATTTTCATTAAATGAATGTTGTTCCAATGAAAATAGATCCTGTACAGTGAACACATAGGAAGCTAGAGCATAGGTCATTATTCCATACAAGATAGATTGTAGATTCTCTAAAAAGCAAAGAAGCTCAGGTCATGTATGAAAGTGAACCAGAAATTAGTTTATTTTACTTAAACTATTAGATATATAAAAAATTATTGATAGTTACACAAAATATGTGGAATACCCAAAGAATAAACAAAGCCATTTATGACTCCTAATATCCTATGTTTCTCAAGTAAACATAAACAAAAAACATAAGGCTTCGTATTTAGGAAAAACCATTGATGTTAACCCAATACTTTTTAAATCAATGATAATTAGATGAAACTAGTCATTCCCGAACAAATGGTTCATTAAACAATAAAACTACAACTACAAGTGTTTAAGGGACTAACAAAAGTTTTAAACAAAAACAATATATATTTATCCCGATAAACGTAAAAAAATATTTCATATTTATATCGGATTTAAATGTAAAATATATTTCATGTACTTGAAAGACTATATTTGTGCATAGAGGAAATATTCAGAGGAAATATTCCTAAATGAATTACTTATAGTTTAATAGTAGGATGCTATGTATGTGAAGAGTTCTATTTTAGGTTCATGAGACTGTAGCTTTCATTTCCAACTCTAGAGAAGAGAGTGCCAATTTAATATTTGAATTTAAGACATGAACCTTAAATTAACTTTCATATCTCCACATCCACCTCCACCATCTAACCATCCACTTGCACCTCCTCCTCCTCCTCCTCCTCCTCCTCTCCTCCAACTCAAATTTCTCCAACTCCACTTCCTCCACCACCTTATCCTCCTCCTCCTCTTCTTCCACCACCTCCTCCAGCTCCAGCTCCACCACAATCTCCAATTCCACCTCCACCACCTCAACCTCCACCCCATCCTCCTCCTACCGCCCCCCTCCTCCCCTCCTTATCCCTCCTCGACCTCGACCTCGACCTCCCCTCCTTCCCTCCACCACCTCCTCTTCCCCCACCTCTCTCTTCACCCACCTCCTCTACCACCACCTGCGCCTCTTTCTCCACCTCCACCTCCACCTCCTCCCACCTTTGCCTCTCCACCACACTGCATCTACCACAGCTCCTCCTCCTCCTCCTCATCCACCACCACCAGCACCTCCTCCGCCTCCACCTCTTCCTCCTCATCCACCAAAAAATCAAACTCAACGTCCACCTCACGCACCACCCCCCTCCTACTCATAGTCCTTATCCTCCTCCTCATGCTCCTCCTCCACCTCCACCTCCTCCACCCTAGCTCCTCCTTCTCCTCTGTTTCCTCCTACTCCTCCTCCACCTAAACTTCCACCTCCACCTTGACCTTCTCCTCCACCTCATACTCTGCCTCCACCTTCACCTCCTCTTCTACTCACACTCCACCTCCACTTCCACCTCCACCTCCACATCCATCTCCTCCTCCTCATCCTCCTCCACACCCTTCTCATCATCCTCCTCCTCCACCTCCACCTATAACTTTACCACCTCATACTCCATCACCTCCTCCTCCTCCTCCACCCCCCCTCCTCCTCCTCCTCCTCCTTATCCTCGTCCACCTCAACCTCCACCTCCTCCTCCTCATCCACCACTTCCTCTCCACCAAGCCTCATTTACCACCTCTGTCTCTGCTTCCACCTCTTCCTCCACCTCCTCTGCCTTTGGCTCCTCCACCACCTCCGCCTCTTCCTCCACCTCCTCATACTCCTCCTCCACCTCTGCCTCCTCCTCCAACTCCTACTCCTTCTCCTCCTCCTCGTGCTCCTCCTCAACCTCCTCAACCTTCTCCGCCTCATCTACTCCTCCTCCTTTGTTTCTTCCTCCTCTTTCTCCACCTTCACATCCTCCTCCTTATCCTCCTCCACCTCCACCACCTCCTCCTCCTCCACCACCACCTCTTCCCCCACCTACTTTACCACCTATGTCTTTGCTTCCACCTCCTCTGCCTCCATCTCCTCCACCACCTCTGCCCCTTCATCCACCTCCTCCTCCTCCTTCTCTACCACTTCCTCCTCATCCACCACCAACTACAACTCCACCTCCACCTCCACCAGCCACTCCTCCTACTCCTACTACTTCTCCTCCTCCTCATGCTCCTCCTCTAGCTCCTCCACCTCATCTCCTCCTACTCCTCCTATGTTTCCTCCTCCTCCTACTTCACCTAAAACTCCACCTCCACCTTCAACTTCTCGTCCACCTCATACTGCACCTCCACCTTCACCTCCTTTTCCACTCATCCTCCACCTTCACGTCCACGTCCACCTCCACATCCACCTCCTCCTCCTCCACCTCCACCTCCACCTGTACCTCTACCACCTCCTACTTCATCACCACCACCACATCGACCCCCTCATCCACCTCCTTCGTCCTCCTCCACCTCCACCTCCACCTCCTCAACCTCCAAGTACTCCTCTGCTTCCTCCTCCTCCTCCTCCTCAATCTCCACGTCCACCTCCTCCTCCTCCTCCTTATACTCCTCCTCCACCTCCACATCCTCCACCACCTCAAACTACCCCTGCTCTTACTCCTCCTTCTTCACCACCACCTTTGCCTTTGCATGCTCCTCCTCCTCCTCCACCTCCACCACCCTCAACTCCACCTCGTCCACCTCCACCTCCATCTCAACCAACATCACTATGTCCTCCCCCTCCTCCTCCTCCTCCTTTACCACCTCCTCCTCCAACTCCACCTCTTCCACCTCCACCTCCATCTCCACTAACATCAGCACCACCTCCTCCTCCTCCTCCTCCTCCTTGACCACCTCCTCCTCAACCAAAACTTCCACCTCCACCTCCACAAACACCTCCACCTCCACCTCCACCACCTCCTCCTCCTCCTACTCCATATCCACCTCCACTACATCTATCTCCTTCTCCTCCTCCTTCACCTACTCTTCCTCCACCTCCACCTCCTCCACCACCTCTGCGTTTGGCTACACCCATTAAACCACCTCCACCTCCGCCTCCCCCTCCTCCTTCACCACCACCTCCACCTCCACCTCTTCCTCTACCACCTCCATGTCCACCGCTTCTACCTTGTCCTCCTCCTCCAGCTACTCTTCCTCCACCTACACCTCGTCCACCACCTTTGCCTCCACCTCCTCCACCACCTCCACCTCTGCATCCATCGCCTCCTCCTCCATCACCTCCACCTCTGCCTCCTCCTCCACCACCTCCACCAACACCTCCTCCACCTCTACCCTCTCCTTGTCCCCGTCCACCTCCACCACCTCTACCTTCTCCACCACCTCGTCCTCGTCCTCCTCCACCTCCACCGCCTCCACCACCTCAACCTTCGCCTGTGCCTCCTCCTCCTCCTCCTCCACCTCCACCTCCTCCTCCACCTCCACCTATGCCTGCACCTCCTCCTCCTCCTACTCCACCATCACCACCACCTCAACCTCCTCCTCCTCCTACTCCACCACCACCTCCTCCTCCACCAATAACACTGCCTCCTCCTCTTCCTTCTCCTCCTCTTCCTTCTCCTCCTCATCCTCTTCCTCCTCCTTAACCGCCTTTGCATTTTCTTCCTCCTCCTGCTCCTCCTGCTCCTCCACATTAACCACCACCAACACCACCTCTGCTTCAATCTCATCCTCCTCGCCGTCCACCTCGACCTCTGCCTCCACAAGAAACTTATAAAAAAAAATTGCACATCATTCCATTCTCTTTATTTATAATACTTATGGACTAATTCTTCACCGCGATAATTCAAATATCAATATAGACATGATAATATAACAAATATTATGTATAAAAAATTGAAATATGAATAAGTAATTATGAGAAAAACAATTTAACTAATATGATTTAATTTAGTCTCTAGTTTATGTTAAATATAATTTTTAGAATTTCACTAACAGAGTTATGATAAAGGTAATAAAAATTATTTGTGGTGACTTATGGTTTTCAATATCAAATTTGTAAGAGTTGTGAACATCCAATGTGACCACCCAATAATTGGACTGCAATGTACTTTAGCACGACAAAATTCTCTTTTTTTTTTCGAAAAAGAATGATTGATTAATTTTCACAATATTCACATTTCTATATTTTTATATTTAAAAATATTAAAAATACATTTTTATATTTAAAAATATAATTTATAATGTTGAATTTTAGATATCATTTTTGGTATTCAACTGCGTTAAGTAAGTCATTCAAACGTATGACCATTTCCATGAGAGGTAGTCGTAACTGACTAATTTCTCATGATTTTTGAATAGTTCACTTAGCACTCATTGCATCGGGTGATGCTCACAGGGGTGAAGAAGTGGGATTGAAACTAGTGAAATGTGGAGAACGAATCACATAGCATCAATCATCACTTCCGGGGCTTGCCCCCGGTAACCAGGACTTCCCAGGAGGTCACCCATCCCAGAACTCCTCTGGCTCAAGCGCGCTTAACTGTGGAGTTTTTCCACAATCAAGCCCACTTAGCTTGCTACCCCATTTGCAAAACCTTAGCAAGTATTGTGCCTCATGAACCATTCAAGTAGAGATCCCTTGACTCTTTTTGAATTTAAGTATGGTGGATTACGCAGTGCATTATATTAGATATCATTTTTTGGGATTCAACTGCGTTAAGTAAGTCATTCAAACGTATGACCATTTCCATGAGAGGTAGTCGTAACTGACTAATTTCTCATGATTTTTGAATAGTTCACTTAGCGCTCATTGCATCGGGTGATGCTCACAGGGGTGAAGAAGTGGGATTGAAACTAGTGAAATGTGGAGAACGAATCACATAGCATCAATCATCACTTCTGGGGCTTGCACCCGGTAACCAGGACTTTCCCAGGAGGTCACCCATCCCAGATCTCCTCTGGCTCAAGCGCGCTTAA